>JAFLJL010005467.1:0-13976 GCA_018398815.1 Conus ventricosus
ACTTCTTTCCTAAAAACCAAATGAAACAAAAACATGAGTTTATAAGCTTTTCAAAATCCTCTTCAGAAACAATAATTAAAAAGAATATCTTAGCAAATTTCTGTCAATGGCAAAACATCAGTTAAGCATGTTATAGTAGCTTCATTTTAACCTTAGGTAAACGAGAAATGTTGTTAACGAGAAAATATTTCTTTAAAACGACAACTCCGAAAATATTCACAATCGCCGCCAATATAAGTGGAAACGAACAAAAAGGAAGAGGCGACTTGATGCAGTGGCGCCGCAGAATACGCTGTCGTTGATAACAATGACTGACTGGCAAAAAATGCAAAGTAGACTATACGTTACGCGTGCACAGAACATAGGTTTAGCGGGCAAGTGTATAAAATCAACGTTCTAATTAGTTTCTAGTTCTGTCACGTAGGCCTACTCCGACAGCGTACTCGACACGTGAGCAAACCCGCAAAACATCATGCTGAAAATCACTTCAGGCTTCTTCCCGCTTTGTATAACACAAAAGTAGTGACTAATGTATTGCTAGCTTAATGTTCAACTAAGAATATATGCACATACTTGCTCATTGAACTCCGCAGCCGACGTAGAAGGAAAATTCTCAGAAGCCGCCAATTTGTTTCGGTTCACAAGCAGCATCCCGGGCGGTATGGAGCTGAACGGGAAACAAAGTCGACGCAAAAGTTAAATATATAAAAAATTCTTTGTTCAAAATCCCCCCAGTTTATTTTGTAAACTTTGTACAAAGTGATTTAGGTGATGCCAGAGCTGACGATTTCACCAAAATTAATTTTTTAGCCCACAAAATGACCTTTAAAATTCTCAGCCTCGACTACCGCTACCATCGCCGCCTGTGCTCTCCATTCTTCCTCCCCACTGATTTGTGCGTAGACTCCCACCCCCGTCCCACGCTCACGCAGTTTCTCAGGAGACGCCAGTACCGATGTCAGAGTACGTCTCAGTTTTAGAAGGAGGCTGTCTCGAGAGGAATGCCGAATGAGGTGCTTGGAAACCACAGGCATTTATAGGCTACTGACTGGGTGAAAAAAATACCATCCCCAGGACAAATGCTGCTTTACAACAGAAAGTTTGTTTGCAGTAACTTAATCACTATAACCACATCACCATCACAGCAAGTTATAATGTTCTAGCGACCATAATAATTATGTAATATGAGCATTAGTGACGTCATAGGCCCAAAATGGAAAATTGTCATCTGTGCATAGAAAACTCATCATGTAGCAACTTATTTGAAGCTGGAAACAATGTCTTGAAAGAGGAACTTGGAATAAATGCGTAGGAACCAGGATTTGGCAATATAATGTCAGAAAATGTCCAAAATAGGCAAAACAATAGTATTCAATAATGTTCTATATATACAACAGCATACCTCAGTTTCTGCATCACTGTCTAGTCAAAGCACACAGCGGGGGAATTGAAACAGCTGACACCATGGCATTCACCACACCCAGGAGAACACAGAAGACCATGTTTTTTTGCAGCTGCACCACTTACTGTCACAGTTTTCTTTACAGGTGCACCGAATGACCTTCAGGAGCTTAGCCGGTGCTGCTGGCAAATCAGTCATTCGGGGTACATATAGTCCGTTCTCAATCTGCCACCCCCATTCAGCTGGTTTCAGCACAGTGTCCCCGTCCATCCATTGCTGAACCTGAAGGTACACCCTTTGACTGTGAAACCTGGCCGCAGCTGAAGTTGGTGGCAGTGAATGCACCTGAATGTATGTTGTACCAGTTGCCACTTTCATGCAGAACAGCCGGTGTCGCAAGTGATTGAGAGTCTCACCGGAACAGCCACTGTAGAGAAGCACTAATGCCTTCTCACCTATTTCTACAACGTCCTCCTGGGTCCTTTGTTGAAGGAAGGCATCAGCCAGATGTTTCTAAGTTCAACGTTTTTCAACAGTTTCTGCAGTGCTGTTCCTTTCCCAATTCCAAATGGCCTGGAGGTCGTATCACAACCTGTAAGAGAATGGAGAGAAAGCAGCAAATATCGATTTTCTCCAAGCTCATGGATCACGTGCTTGATGTTCCAGCACCTACTGTTCCCTCCTTGTTTATCAGAATAAAAGAAAATGTCATGATCATTTGAATCGGCATGATATGCCAACAACACCAGAATGTCAGTGTCCTCTCCTATGACAGCGGTCACCTGGTGGTGTGCACACTTGGTTGCAGTCAGGACTATTGTGAGGTCTGCATCACTCTTGGCATGTATCACAGTGCAGAATGATTCCAAAGCTGACCCAAGGGCGTAGATGAAGCGCTGTTTGTTCTCTACATTACAAAGGAACTGTTCCTTGGAGAACTGGAGCATCATATCTAATGCAAAGTGCACAGCCTGCCCTTTCATCCCTTTCCCACGCTTGAGATGGGTGATGTCCTTGGTGCTTGGTCCTGATCACGGAGCTATAAATAAACTGATCTAAGTCTGTGGGTCCTGATATGTATCCATCAAATACGACAGTTGCATTTGGATACTTGCCTTTTATAAAGCAGACACATGTTTCAATGATGTCTCGAAATGTGGTTCCACGTCGCCAGGGAATGCGCTGAAGTAAAGAACCTCCATCAAGAACAAACTGAGGGGAAGTCTGCTGAGGCTGGTTTTCAGTGTTCTTGACCATTTTCCACAGTTCATTTGCAAGTGCTGCTTTGTTGGGCTGCAGTAAGAAACCAGGTGACTCGAACAATGATGATGGAAAGCTGCAAAGTTTATAATTGAAAACTTCTGTCTTGTCCTCGTACAGGTTACTGGCAGCTGCAACTAAGCGCTGAAAAAGAAGTTGAGGATCAACGGTCACAGCAGTCTCGTCTATTCTGATGGAGCTTTTAACATTCATTGTCACAGCCTTGTCTTTCCTTTTCAGTGAAGCATCTGAAGCTGTTTGACCCTCCATGGTCTTCAGTATGTGGAGTCCAATTTGTTTTGCACCGTCTACATTGACTGATGCTTCTGCAACAACACCAGTAATGACGTTTCTCAGACTGGGGTCATCAGCAAAATTAATGGACTGTGTCGATTCAAAAATGACGTGAGGGTCATCACGTCCTGTGTATCCTTTGCCACTCTGGCTGGGCCCATTTCTTTATGCTGCTCACTTGACAGGCGGAGAGTGCAGGTCACTGCTTGCATGGCGCTATTGATTTCTGCACATGCTGGCATAGACAGAAGCCATGTTGTTCGCTGCGATTCACTCATCCCTCTTCCTCTGGTCAAGCCTCCAGCTGACTTAATGCTGCGCATCAAAACCTGCTCAATAGCAAAGTCTGAAGAAAGGCCTGCCCAGAACCTCTTACTCCTACGAACGACGTGATGTCCATTGAGAAAGCTCTTGTAGACAACAGGGTGTGTATCAGGAAGTTTGTTCATCATCTGGAGATAGAGGTGAGCTGATTTGGTATAGATTGTGTCCTGCTGCCGCTAGGTAAGGAAGCATGTCCTGGACGGTAGACAGATGCAAAAGCCAGTTTCCAGTCCTTTCTGCCTTGATCAATGTTTTCAGAATGTCAATCATGGACATGTAATGTAACCACAGTACGCTCGTTCTGCTGTTCAAAGTCATCTTGTGAGCTTCAGATGTTTTAGAGATGTTACAAATGGATTCAATGTTTCCCAGCTCTTTTAGAGACAGATCTCCTTCCATTAGTTTTTTGTAGGTTTCAATCGCTTCCAAGAAATGAGGATCTGTGTTAAGTAATGCATCAACATTTTCTGTGAGAGAAGACTTGACAGCAGCCTTGACATCCTGGGGAACATCTTCCATTGACACATGCACCAGTTTTTGTTCAGTCCCAAGTTCACATGTCTGATCTGCTTGGTACTTTTCCTGTGTGTCAGTGGCACTCACACTCTCTGGCGAAGACTGTGAAAAAATGGTTGTAAGCTGTGGCACACTGCAGGTTTCATCACATGATCTCTCTTCCTCCTCTCCGACTTCAAGTGGTGGCAGAGGTGCGTGGAAAGTGTCAGATGCCAGCAGAGCATTTAGGGCTGTGTCCATCAACAGATGTCCCCTTACAGCACGTGTGACAGTTTTTCCTTGCAGCATGGCACTGACTGCATTTGGAGCATAGATCACAGACAGGGCTTCCTGGATACCTGTGCCTGCCATGAGATGTCCTATGCAGGCAAGAAAACTCATCTCCATATGGAAAGGGCCAAGCCGGAGGACAATGCTTCGCAGGTCACTTGTCTCAGGTTCACTCATGATGATAGCTAGTGCTTTCCACCAAGGTGGTTGGTCAAATGTAATGATGGGTGTTCTGCCATTACGCTTTGCTTCACCACAAATGAACAGTAACGTTGAATAAATACATGTTTTATCACTGGGATTGAGATCAATCAGGGGCAAAAAAAAAAAAAGATGTATGTCCAGGAAAGTCTCCAGCATGTACCGTTTGCATCACTCCTGACCAAGATGGCCTTTGTGGAAGAAGCAACCAGGACGTTTTTCATAGGATTTCTATTTCTTTTGTTGGATCAGATGTGAACACAGTGTTCAGTTTTTCGAACTTCAAGTTCAACATGCCAATAGCCTCTTCTTTATAATACCGTATATCAACTCTTGCCTTTCTGACAACCTCTTTCAGCTTAACATCAGTGTTCCTTGGTACAGCTTCTCTGTCTTGTACACTTGGTGTGATTGCTGCAATCATACCCATTCCATGGAAAGTATTCATTCCATCCAAGGTTGCTGAATTGTGGTCCACATTGTCAGCCATGTATTGTACGAAATGATTGTCATCTGTTGGTAATTTCAGTTCTTGAGTTGCAGGTGCACTAAGCTCATATGTTCTTACTTCTTTATACGACGAACAGAATCCAAGTGAATAAAGAAGATCCACTAGAAATTGTGACTCAAAATTGTGGTGCACCTGTACGCCCAGTCCAATCTGCAGTGGGGTGATCAGTAAGCAAGCGTGGCCGCGCGGCTTGCATGATTGCTTGACCAATGGATGCAATTCTAAGATCACAATCCTTTCCACTGTAAACTGTATCAAGCAGTAACTGGAGAGATTTTGGCACAAAGTCCACGTTTGCTGACACAGATGCAACATCATCTGGCGATGGGTATGTTTTTCTGGAAACAGGAATGCTCTTTATGTCACTCTTGATGAGCTCAGCGGCTGCTTTAATGACTGCTATTTTCTGTGCTTCCTCACCATCTGGTGCAGAGTAGAACGCATGAAGAATTGATGAAGCAGTTTTTCTGAATGTGGCAACATTTGGTTTGCCATCAACTTCAGCAATAATGATTTCTTCCCCAAATAGTTTTACCAGTTCCTCCTTCATTTTTTTGAAACAGTATGGATTTCCACCAGTAAGTTCACCCATCATGCTAATCAGGTCATTGATGGTGATCTGTTCTGAATCATTTTCTTGAAGAAAGGCAGCAACTTTTCTGAAAGCTTCAACTCTGCCCTCATCTTTGGGTCTTCCATATTTTACTTTTTTGGGTTCTGGTTCCAGAGCGAACGATTTGGGTATTTTTCTCTTTGTTCGGAAGTTTGTGCTGCATGTCTGGTGGTACACAGCATCAGCTGCTGGAAGATCAGATACAAACTCCAGTCTACCTTTCACGTTTTCAGCCCATTCGTCAGCACGCTCCAAGCAGCTCTTCGTGATGGACTTTTGGAAGTCCAATGTTCTAACAGGCCACACAGTCTTTCCATCAAGTTCTGCATCCCTGCCACAAAATAGGCAGCATCTTCTAAAATCAAAGACATTATTCTTTGATCTTAATGCTTGGCTGGGTTTCACTTCACTTTCTGCTTGCTGTTTCTTCAAGAAACTGCTGATGTTGTGCTTGTTAGTGTAGGTACGACGACAATGTTCATGCACTGCCTGACCTTCAGTAATGCAGATCCCATCGCCTCTCTGTACACTGGCATTGTTGATGGTGTCTGCCTCGCTGTTGTGGGATCACTGTCTTCTCCCCAGAGTCAGATTCTGGCCACAGAGGACACAGTTCTCCATGACCTGAAACAATGGAAAGTAATATTGCCCTGAAGCATTCTTGTCAACATGATTGTTTACATAAAAATGATAGAATCCATGAATGAAGAAATGACTGGAAAATGAATAAATGAATGGATGGATGTACAACGCATCAACCAAGTCAGTCCACTATGAGTAAACCAAAAAATACACAATATTAAAATATCAATCTTTCGATGTTTCTTAATTGTGTGAAATATTATGACAAGACAGGGAGATTTATCAAATTTATTTTACTGACTTATGTCTTTCTCATTCACCTGTGTGCGCGCGCGCGTGTGTGCGCGCGCGCGCGTGTGTGCGCGCGCGTGTGTGTGTGTGTGTGTGTGTGTGTGTGTGTGTGTGTGTGTGTGTGTGTGTGTGTGTGTGTGTGTGTGTGTGTGTGTGTGTGTGTGTGTGTGTGTGTGTGTGTGGCGCGCGCGCGTGTGCGTGCGTGCGTGTGCGTGCGTGCGTGCACATGCAAGCTCTGTGTGTGTAGATGCATCCTGCTTGTGTGTGCGTGATGTGTGTGCGTAGTGTGTGTGTGTGTGTGTGTGTGTGTGTGTGTGTGTGTGTGTGTGTGTGTGTGTGTGTGTGTGTGCGTGCGTGCGTGCGCGCGCGCACAGATACATGTGTGATGAGTACATGCACACATTCACACATGCGCGCCATGGACACATATACACACATATGTGTGTGCTTGCGCGTGCGCACACACACACGCAGACACCACACAATTAAGAATCACTCACCAAGTTACTTTTCCAGTGTGTCTCATCAAGGAACAGCTTTGAATAATGTTTCAATCTGGAAAAAAGATCAAACAGAACATCACAAACTTCTGCTTAATTCTGTTAGTATTTTTTTCTTCTAATTATTGCATGACATACTCAAATTGAACTGATTTCCTTTTATCCTCTAACCATCCGACAGATTTTCCGAAATGACTGATCTTGATTTGGTGAAAAAAAAACCTTGATTTTCCCCAATGTATTTCTGAAACTTAACCATGTTTACATTACATTTTGGTGGAAGTCAGCATGTTTTGTGAACCATACTATTACTCTACCGGAGATCGTGCCGACCCCTTGCGCTGGCAAAAGCCAAACAATTTGATGCCAAAAAGAAAGTAATAACAAAGTATACAACAGGAGCTTACTTTTGCACTTCATACAGACCCCCCATCCTCTCCCCCCACCCCTTCCACCACTCCTTACGCCCCTCACCCCACCTCGCTGACCCGCCAAACCCTCCCCTGCGCCCACCTGTAAGCATGGAACTTTGGGCTTCCTGCTGGCGTCGGTTGCAGCTGAGCAGCATGCACGATCATTTGTTGTTTTTTGTTTGTTTGGTTGGTTGGTTGTTTTTTTTTTTTTTTTTTTTTAAACCGGGGCCATCAAAAACCAACACTCAAGCATGTTGGCAGGCTGATAGTCGCTGAAAGGGGAACGCAGTTGTCATGCAGGTGCTTTAAACCGTTCACTACGACGATTTGCCCATGGCCTGCTGTGGGACATAGTGTACCCAGGGATGGAGCAGGAGAGAGGGTGGCCGATGGTGATGTAGGAGAGACGTGCCTGTCCTCGCATGCCAAGCCGGTGTACCTCGCCAGAGTCGCTGTGCGCAGGAGGAAGAACTGCCGTGGTCAGTATGGCCTTCAGCAGCTCACGTATGGAAATCGTACCAAGTGTACGTGGCCGTTTTCACAGCGTACGCATACGTCATCTGTCAGGGCCACGAGAATCACACTGCCGTCGTGCTACGAACACTATCCATCCACGCTGAGAGACAAATATGATGGGATACAGAAAAGAGGGTTGAAACAAACTTAGAAAGAAACCTGTGTAAGTTGGAGAGATCATTCTAAAGTTGTGTCCCTTTCGGACCCTCCCCCCTCCCCCACCCACCGGAAAAAAGTAAACGGAATTGTTTTACAACAGCAACAACAACAAATGATTGATATGAATAGATGTTACTTAGGCAAGAATTAATTTGTCCAAAGCAGAGGGGAAAGTCAAAGCAAAGTGTGTGGAACTGTTGGTTTGGAAAATCGAGGGCACTTGGCAGCTGATACAGCATGGTAGCTAGAAATCTTACCGCATGAAAACAGTGTTCATGGTGTTCGCAGAAAACCCGAATAGTTCACAGTGTCTGCTGTCAGCACTGCAGTGGTGTTTTTGGCTAGGTAGTATATATATAAT
This sequence comes from Conus ventricosus, assembly GCA_018398815.1. Classification (NCBI taxonomy): domain Eukaryota; kingdom Metazoa; phylum Mollusca; class Gastropoda; order Neogastropoda; family Conidae; genus Conus; species Conus ventricosus. The sequence goes on from JAFLJL010005467.1 coordinate 8,214, forward strand.
AGAGAGAGAGTGTTACCCTGGCGTCGGCGGAGCGGGCGGAGGAGGTAGACCCGACAACGAAGAAGGCGACTCTTCAGCGCTCGGTTGGGAGTAGAGGCAAGAGCCCTTTCCGTTCGTGTCCTCTTTTCCCCCCCCCCCCCCCCCCCCCCCCTCCAGACCATCGAGTTTGTTTGTGTGTGTGTGTGTGGTGTGTGTGTGTGTGTGTGTGTGTGTGTGTGTGTGTGTGTGTGTGTGTGTGTGTGTGTGTGTGTGTGTGTGTGTGTGTGTGTTTGTGTGTTGTGTGTGTGTGGAATTCCACCCCACATCCCCCACCCCCTGCGCCTCCCTTCCCCTACCCCCTCCCCTGCCCACCCTCCCTCCACCCATTCAATGTAGTAGCACCCTGTAAAAACAGGGAAGTGTCGTTTTCCAACGGGTCGCTATGGTGGACCACCCCATGGCGTGACGTGACGTGTGTGGGTGACCAGGTCCCACGGACAGCTGACAGAGTGCTGCGTGTTGTTTCAGGGCAGGCTGCCAGTCAAATGGATGGGACCGGAAGCTCTCTTCGACAGGAAGTACACCTCCAAGAGTGACGTGTAAGTCACCGCTTGACATTCCGGAAAACGTGTCTCGCGTCATTTTGTAGAGGATGATACTCGGGGTTTTACTGCATGACTGGGTTGGTTTTTTTTCTATTAGTGCACTGAACAATTTTTCACACAAAATGACGTACTACATGGTACATGGTAGCGCATGCTCTATTGTGTGTCTTTCACATATTTGTTTGTCCTTATTTTTTTTTTTCATTATCGTTATTAGTATTTTCTGTTTGTTTTTTAGTGTGTGCTTTTATCTAAAAAGTTGGCAGCTTCATTTTTTTTCTAAAAGTTGGCACACAGATATGGAAAAACCAAAGAAAACAAGTTTAAATGCGAGATATAGAATCCTTTTCTTTACTGTATTGTAAACGTGGGTGTTTGTTAAAGAATCCGCAATCAAAGTTGTTCTTTCTTTCCATATCAGTCATGTCTCATTTTTAATGTGTGCACATTGTTTTATATCTATATATATATATATATATATATAATATATATATATATATATATAATATATATATATATATATATATATATATATATATATATATATATATATATATGTTACGCTAAATTTGTGAAATTGCCTGTTTCATGAAACGAGCAAGATTTTGCCTGTTTCATGAATCGGGCAGTGGAATTGCGTATTTCATGAAACAAGCAAATGCCTTGCCTGTTTCATGAAACAAGCAAATTTTGATTGCGCGTTTCATGAAACAAGCAGATAGTAATTTGAGCCTCGGATGCTCAAATAATTCTCTCAAACTCTCTCTCTCACTCGCACACACACTGTACTCCCTCTCTCTTTTGTGATCAGTGATCAGTATTCTTCCTGGTTTGTGTCAATGGGTGAGCAGATAGAACGGAAGTCGGACACTCAAATAAAGGGAGTGCAGCTCAAATTATACGCGTCGCTTTGCTTTGTTGAGTTTGTAGTTGTTGGAGAGTGCTGCGTGTTTAGTCTGTACTTGATCGTCAACATGACAAATCGCGTATATATGGGACTGTTCTTACGAGCGGAAATTGATTGAAGTTCTGAAAAATCAGAAGACTGGCGAAAGACAACCACGGGAGAACTATCACATTCTAAAAAGTTTTGGTATTTCAAAGTTTGGTGGAATTGAGCAAGTGGTACGTTTGAAAACCGGAAAAGTCATGGTTGCAGAAGAAAAGAAAAAGGATATTATCTCGGCACTTCATTTGGACACAGGTGAGACAAATTTACGTGTACGTCATGTCTCACATATCTCTGGCTGTCTGGGCTGGTGGTGTACGTCATGTCTCACATATCTCTGGCTGTCTGGGCTGGTGGTGTGGTGTACGTCATGCCTCACATATCTCTGTCTGTCTGGGCTGGTTGTGTACGTCATGTCTCACATATCTCTGTCTGTCTGGGCTGGCGGTGTGGTGTACGTCATGTCTCACATATCTCTGTCTGTCTGGGCTGGTGGTGTGGTGTACGTCATGCCTCACATATCTCTGTCTGTCTGGGCTGGCGATGTACGTCATATCTCTCATATCTCTGTCTGTCTGCGCTGGCGGTGTACGTCATGTCACACATATTTCTGGCTGTCTGGGCTGGCGGTGTGTGTACGTCATGTCTCACATATCTCTGTCTGTCTGGGCTGGCGGTGTACGTCATGTCTCGCATATCTCTGTCTGTCTTGGCTGACGGTGCATGTCATGTCTCACATATCTCTGTCTGTCTGGGCTGGCGGTGTGGTGCACGTCATGTCTCACATATCTCTGTCTGTCTGGGCTGGCGGTGTGGTGTACGTCATGTCTCACATATCTCTGTCTGGGCTGGCGGTGTGGTGTACGTCATGTCTCACATATCTCTGTCTGTCTGGGCTGGCGGTGTGGTGTACGTCATGTCTCACATATCTCGGTCTAGGCTGGCGGTGTACGTCATGTCTCACATATCTCTGTCTGTCTGGGCTGGTGGTGTGGTGTACGTCATGCCTCACATATTTCTGTCTGTCTCGGCACTTCATTTGGACACAGGTGAGACAAATTTAAACTTGAACTTGTCTCCATCTCAAACTGAGTCTGTGTCTGTCTCTCTCTCTGTGTTTGTCTCTCTCTCTGTCTGTTTCTCTCTCTGTCTCACAGTCTGTCTCTCTCTCTGTCTCTCTGTCTCTGTCTCTCTCTCTGTCTCTCTCTCTGTCTCTGTCTCTCTCTCTCTGTGTCTCTCTCTCTCAGTCTATTTTTTTTCAAAATGTGGATTTCCGTTAAAATCATTCATGATGAAAGATATTTAATGCTTTAGGTGACAGATTTTGTACTTGCTTTTTCAGGCTACGGAGGGGAAAAAAGACTTGGAAGAAGGTGCAGGTACATTACGACAACATTACACTTCCAAACGTGAGAGTCTACATCTCACAATGTGAACGTTGCCTGGAAAAGAAACGAAAGAAGGAAACTGTTTCGGGAACTGTGGTTCGTCCTATAACGGTTAAAGATTTAAACGAGCGTGGACAAGTCGATCTCGTTGACATGCAGTCACTCAAAGATGGGTCATATCGTTTCATTATGCATTATCAGGAACACTTAACGAAATTTCATTTCTTGCGTTCTTTGACATCAAAACGGGCGGAAGAAGTTGCTTCGGAACTGCTGAATATCTTCTTGGAGTTTGGCGCGCCAAAAGTAATTTAGTCTGACAACGGCCGCGAGTTTACAGCAGCAGTTATATCGGAGCTGGCATCGCTGTGGAATGATGTCAAGTTAGTTAATGGACGACCGCGACACCCCCAGTCGCAAGGTTCTGTAGAACGAAGCAATGCAACCATGAAGGACGCCTTAACAGCATGGATGCTAGATCACAACTGTCCAAAGTGGTCTGTCGGTATCAGGTTCGTGGAGTGGCACATGAACACATCGTACAGTGAGGCCATTGGAATGGAACCTTTCAAAGCCATGTTCGGTCAGTCAGCGCGTCAAGGACTGAAATCTAAATAATTAATTGCCTCAAGCATTTTTGGATAGAATCAGAAATGGGATCCTTGAAGAAGATCTGGAAGAGATGCTTCGTGAACAGAATGAGGCGGATGAGACATCACAAAATTCAGCAGCAGAACCTAATGCAGCAACAGAGCTTGATTCAGATGCAGACCCAGATTCACCAGCAGAGCTTGATTCAGATGCAGAGCGAGATTCACCAGCAGAGCTAAATGCAGCAGCAGAGCCTGATTCAGATGCTGAGCGAGATGCAGCAGCAGAGATTGATTCAGATGCAGTGCGAGATGCCGAGCGAAATACAACAGCAGAGCTTAATTCAGATGCAGAGCGAAATGCAGCAGCAGAGCCTGATTCAGTGGCAGAGCATGATTCACCAGCAGCGCAAAATGTGCCAGCAGAAGAAGATACAAAAACTGCAGCAGGAAACAAGCCAGTCGAATGGTTGCACGGTCAAATCGCAAGTTGAAACCACTGAGCGTTGGAGACAATGTCATCATACCGGTGTCTGAATTTGACAGAGGAAGAGGTGACCCACTTAAATCTTCTCGGTGTTGTGTTGGACACAAATGTGTCTGGAAATTTCAAAGTTGGAACGAAAGCTGGAGTTATTCAAGGTTGGCTTGCTCGAACGGCAGTTGAGTTTGTTAAGCACCGCACTTTGTCTCCCTCAGCTGTTCCTTCAAATGAACTGACGGTTAGAAGCGCTGTACGATCACTTTCCATTGGAAACGGACAAGGGTATGTGAGATGCCAATGTCGAGGCATGTGTTTGATCAAACGATGCTCCTGTTTTAAAGCTGGAAATCTTTGCAACAGTGCCTGTCACCCCAGACTAACTTACAAAAACAAGACAGACTAAACTAAGGTTGATCATTATTATTATTATACTCAAAATTTATTTATCTCTTCTTGACACAAACCAGGAAGAATACTGATCACTGATCACAAAAGAGAGAGGGAGTGTGTGTGCGAGTGCGAGAGAAAGTTTGAGAGAATTATTTGAGCATCCGAGGCTCAAATTACTCTCTGCTTGTTTCATGAAACGCGCAATCAAAATTTGCTTGTTTGATGAAACAGGCAAGGCATTTGCTTGTTTCATGAAATACGCAATTTCACTGCCCGATTCATGAAACAGGCAAAATCTTGCTCGTTTCATGAAACAGGCAATTTCACAAATTTAGCGTAACACACACACACACACACACACACACACACACACACACACACACACACACACACACACACACACACACACACACACACACACACACACACATAATATATATATATATATATATATATATATATATATATATATATATATATATATATAATAATTATACTGTCTTCATCTGTCCGTGGGCAGGGGTGGTTGGGTCTGTGGGGTGTGCTCGGCAGCTGGAGGGTGGTGTTTCGCCGGTGGGCTCTGCAGTCATGAAATACGGGCTGGTACACCCATGGGGATGCTGTACGCGTGTACACAAGCAGCTAGGTATTTTTGACTTTTCTCGCAATCGATCGATTGTTGTTGCTGTTCGTTGGTGTCCTTGCTTATGTTTTCGAAGCGATTGGGTGGTAAGGCGAGAATTAAGAAGGTTTCGTCTTTCGATTCCCACGTCTCGCCGGCAGGCTCTTTGTCCTAGCCCCGCCTAAACCTCCTCTCCCTTCAGCGTCACTTTCTCCCAAGGGTTCACCTCAACTCAGCTTCGGTTCTGTTGTCGTGACAGCGAGTCATTTCTCGCAACCCTCATTTTGTGGCGGTGATCAGCTCAGCTTCAGTTCTGCTGATCTCGCCCCTTTGCCCCTTAACGGCGAGCGACTCAGCTGCGGTTCTGTCGCCTCCGTGAGTGCACCGTGTGTTCAGTTCAGCCGCGGTTCTACTGCTCACAGTTCGATTGCCATGGCAGAATCGAAGGTGCACGGGCCCTCTACGGAGGCGCCGGGCAATGAAGGGGACTATTCGTCACCCTCCCCTCGCCCGGTAGGCGATCCAAGGGAAGCAACTCCTGCTCAAGGGCTCGAAATCTTGTTCGCCCCCGGTTGTTTCCCTTCCCCGGCCTCATGTGTCTGCCTCTGCTTTTGGGCACAAGGCTGACCGGGGTCAATTCGCCCTCTTTCCCGAGCACCCCTCAGGGGACCGGCGCATTTCGGCCCCCCACTTTGGTTGGCCAGCAGCCCTGCTCCGGGTTTCCCTGTGCGGTTTTAGCAGGCCCCCCGCCGGGGC
>JAFLJL010005468.1:0-13885 GCA_018398815.1 Conus ventricosus
AGCTCGAACTCAGCAATGCGTTACTACATGACATAAAAGCATCCAGAATTTGTTATGTGGTGACCAAGACAAAACCTGCACTGAAAACTCTGCATATTAATTACAATTGGTAATTTTATTCGCATGTCTGACAGATTTATCGGTAATAAATTTCCTTCATCTCATTAATGATGTGAGTTTTTCACCATATGCTCAGCATTCTTTCCCCCTCATCTGCTACACTAGTGTATAGTCTGCTTCCAATGAGCTTACTTACTTAGTGACTTAAAGTCTCAAATATATTACAGTCTTAAAAGAGGCCTTTGGCCTACTGCCTGCCCTGGCACAGATAGTTTGTTCCAACTGATTGTTTTGCCTCGGTGTTGGATTTTCCTTTTCCTTGCTCTGCTCTTCCCTCCCTAAAAACTTGTTTCAGGTTATTATTTGTTTTCAGATTATTTCTTGAATGCAAACGTTCATGTTCAGTTTTTTGCAGCCAATCCATTGTTTTTATATTCAGTGAGTACCGTGTATAAGCATTTTGCTTGTTGTACTCGTCTTATATGTTGTTGCTGCTTTTGTGTGTACTTCTGGAATAAATTCGTTTAAACCAACAAGAAAGTGATTGGAAAGATGAAGGATGAACTTAATGGGACGGTTATCAAAGAATATGTTGGGTTGCGGTCAAAGATGTACAGCGTTGCTAGCCAGACTTCTGTAATGAAGAAGGCTAAAGGCATAAGTAAAGAAGTTGTCAAAAAAAAATATATCTCACGACAACTACAAGCAAGCTCTCTTTGAAAACAAAGTATTTCATCACACAAATGTAAATCTGCGCTCTACTCTTCATCAAGTAAACACAACTGCTGTTAACAAGAAATCACTAGTCTCTAACAATAACAAGAGAACTTACGTCAATCCTGAGTTTTCATATGCTGTTGGACATTGGAGAACTTTAAAAGATTAACTTGATTGACTTAACTTAAGAACCTATCAAGAACTTAGCTTAAGAACCTAACTAGTACTTATTTAAGAACCTGACAAGTACTTACTTAAGAACCTAACAAGAACTTAACTTAAGAACCTAACTAGTACTTAAAACAAGAACTTAATTTTTTTTGTACTTTACTTGTAATTCACTTGCACTTAACTTAGAAAGTACTTTCTATAACTAACTTAACTTGTACTTTATCTAGTTCTTAACTTGTACTTATCTAGTTCTTAACTTGTACTTTATTTAGTTCTTAAAAACTATTACATAGAAAATGGGTCTACAACAGGAGGTTGCTCTTTTTTTGCAGAAGCTGACTCTTTCTTTTTACTGGCTTTGTGGGGGTTTGTAACTTTGCTGCTAAGTATGGCGTTAGACATTTGTATGCTAAAACTCCCCCACCAACAACAACAGCAGCCAATACATAATAATACATCTTATCGTTTGTTTGTGATTGTGTTGTTGTTAATTGGGTTGTTGGTGCTGGTGGCGATGCTGTATTACTATCTAATAATTTTTGTTTTGTTGATTGGTTTGCTTTTTGCAGTCTGTTCCATTCAGCTAGTTTACGCCCAGCCTCAACACGTCCAGGACTTTTAGACTTAGTAACATTACTCACTTGCGGTACATTCACTTGCGGTACATTCTGCTCCTGTGCAGGGTCCTGCGGATTGTCCTGCGGCGTCTTCTTCTCGCTCATTTTTTTTTTATTGCGATTAAATTTAATTTGATCAAAATTAATATGATTAAAAGTAATTAATCCCATGATGAATGGACATAACATAGTCCCAAATCTGTAATACATGTCACATGCAAGAGTTTCTAGGGACTTGTTTAAAACTGGATCTTGTGATAAGTCGTATTTTAAATCGTCTTCTGAATCAACCGGCGCCATCTTACTTACTAACTTAGCATATAGACTAATCATTGTCACCACTGATCTAACCATTTTTGACCTAGCTGTGCTTCGTACTAGCGAAAGTACTTTTCAACGTCTGAAGTAGACAGTTGCTGAATCTGTTAATACTTATTCAATGCCTAAATACTGTTTATTTTTTCCACAAGCACCAAGAGTTAAATCTTTCTTTAGAATTGCTGCTGAGTAGCTGCTTGCCTCACACTTAATAGTTCGTCACAATCCATTTTAAAAAGCAAAAAAAAAATATTTTACTTTTAAACCAGGAGTTTAACGTGGTTAATTATGCAGTGCCTATCGTGGGTGTTATATTTATTAACCTTGCAAAATGTTGTTAGGAATAAAACCGCCCAAAGGGAAAGATGAAGATTCGCCAAAAGTCAACCTTATTTTTTAGCTTTAAACAAAAAAGTTTATTTGATTAAAAAGCACATAGAAAACTTCGTATTATGATATTTTAATTATTTTTTGTTAATAAAAAGATGAGTGAAAAAAAGATTATCAATACGATTTCCATTCGCTGTAATTAGGGCTAGTATAGGCTATAGCGCTACAAAAAAATGTTTGAATGAAGCCGCAGATCTAGGAAGGTTAGACATTTAGGACTTTTGTTAAGTTAAGTTGTAATTCTGCAGGATTGCGTCAAAAGACTTTTGTTAACAGGGGAATTATCCAAAAATATTATTCATAAAAGATTAATTTAGAAAAATATTAATTTATAAAAAGATGTCTGGATTGGATCTGATGGTAGGGGGAAAGCTATTGTTAATGCTTTGGCCTTCTCGGGAAGCAATTATATGTTTAGTAAATTGCGGTCGATGAAGAAAGAGCAAGACATAAAAAGGCAATGAAAATTTAGCTAAGGCAAGAGACGCTTATGAAAAAGACGAATTGCCCATTTAGACGTCATTAATAAAAAGTTAAGAGAACGGGAAAATTGCGCCAAAAGACTTTCTTATTACGCAGGGAATTATCCCAGAAAATATTAGTTCATAAAAAGATTAATTCATAAGAAAATATTGATTTATAAAAAGATGGCGGAGTAGTTATGAACTTATGATGGTAGGGGGAGCTATTGTTAATGCTTTGGCCTCTCTGGAAGCAATTATATGTTTAGTAAAATTGGAGGTCCGACGAAGAGAGAGAACGTCATAACAAAGCAATAGAAGATTTAGCTAAGGCAAGAGACGCTTATGAGAAAAAACGAATTGCCACTTAGACTTTATTAATAAAAAGTTAAGAGAACAGGAAATGCACAGCACACATTTACAGACTTGATGAGAAATGAATGAGTATTACTTAGTGACAGGAAAGAAGTTTCTAACAACACCACCTCCAGAACTGTCTGACTTTTATGAACCATCAGAAGAACAAAAGATAGCAGAAATTGGTTTTATTGTGGGGCTATGGAGCAATCTATTTTCTTGCACAAACAATTTAAAATCCAATTAAAATACAGTCCTTCTTATGGACAAGTACAAAATATATTATTCTCCTAAAGGATATTGGAAAGGAAAGACTGCTATTGAAAAACTAAGTAAAGCTGCTAGAGTGCCTGAATCAGATGCGAAAGACTGGCTTTCAAACAAGCAATTTTGGGCAAATATATCTACCTGCTCCCAAAAGAAAAATAAGCCTCGATTTGTTAATTCATTTCCTAAGACACCCACCAGATGGACTTCCTCTATCTTCCACATGACAAAGTTAGAAGAAAAAAGTTTAAGTATGCTCTGACAGTTGTTGACATGGCTTCAAGATACAAAGACGCTGAACCTTTAACAGATAAAAGCTCAACGCTGTGGCTGTGGCTTTACAAAAAAATATACATGAGAGCCCATTAAAGTATCCTAGGATGGTTCAAGTTGATGATGGAAAAGAGTTTAAAGGCTCTGTAAACCACTGTTTTTAAAACGTCATGTTACAGTTAGGAGAGGGATCCAGGCAACCATCGATCACAAGCTCTAGTGGAAAACTTTAAAAAAGATCTACTGAACGCCTGTTTACCTATCAATATCACAGAAAATTATGGACAGAACGCATAACACCGAATGGGTTAGGAGATTGCCACAGTCTTACGCGCCATGAACAATGAAGAAATTTAAAGCAACGGGCCTTAAACCAGTAAACGCAATCAAATTAAAAAAATTAGAAATTACTGAAGATACGCAGGGACTCAAAAACTCTTGCCGTTTGGACTAAAAGTAAGATACTTGTATGCTCCTGGAGGGGCAGAGGGCGATGTTAGAATTAGAGCTACAGATCATACATGGAGCATAGATGTATATTAAGTTGAAAGAATCATGAAAACAACCCCTCCTTTTATATTATTAAGAGAGACTCTCTCGTCTAGCGGTGCTACTGCGTCTAAAAAGCCTGCCCCTAAAAGATCCTTTGTTCGTGAAGAGCTGCAAGTTGTCCCACCAAACACAGTGGCTAACAAAAAAAATAGTGTTTGCTAAACCTTTTTTTGTGTGCCTATTTTGGGGTTAGCCGATCATGTGTTTGTTTTTCAATGTTTTTTTTTTAATTGCATCAGTGTTTTACCTGACTGAAGTAAAAGTCTTTCTCCACTCCTTTTGAAGTTCAATTTTCTGGCGTCTGTAACATCGCCGTCAGCCATAAGCTTCTGAAATTCTTCGTCTGTAATGTTTTCATCCTGTAATGATTTGCTTATTTTTAAATCTTAATGAACAAAGTTTTGCTGATGCTAGGCTACAATGGCAGTGTGCTTTTTGTAATTTAGGAGTTAATTTTTTAAAACAGCACTTAAAATCATAGACATGGCGCCTAAACCTAAACCTAGGCCTCCTAATGCAAAGAGGCTGGCGCCCCAACCCCACTAGCTAAAACAGCAACACTAGACCCAGCACTTACGCTAGCTACAGCTGACGAGCCAGTAATTACATAAAAAGAGTATTTAAAGCTTTAGCATATTTTTTTCTGGTAACCCTATACTTATCCAAGTCATTTTCTATTTCCTTTTGAAGTTCAGTTATTTGCTTTAACCTAAACTGTTGAACCTCCATTTTTTTAATCAAGTTTAAATTTTTTAAAATTAATCTTATACATATCTTCTTATTAATACTTCTGGCAACACTTCATCAACAAGAAAACGCAATAAAATCAACATACTTAATGAAAATAAAGTCGAGTACTGTTAGTTTGTCTTTGTAAACCCAAATCACAGTAACCTTGTCAGATGATACTTTGGGTGTTTATTTAAATCTCCTTTTTTAGTAATTGCAATAACAAACTTAAGAGGGGCATCCAAGTTTTCAGCCTTTATTTGTACACCTCTAATTAGCGCATGTTCGGGCAAGCTAGTATGCCCCTCTCTCGGAGTAAATAAATAAGCGAAAAAATTGTCATTTGTCTAGGAAAGTGCCTGTAGCGTTGGGGAAAATTTCTAAGCCGATGGTGTCGCCCCCCACTTCAGCTAAGGACTTCTTTCTCTGTAGCATATATTCAGTACCCTGCCAAGCATTTCAATCTGTTTTTTCCTGTTGTGTTCCTGGAACTAGGCTAACAAGAATGAGTCCGAAATTCAAAGCCTTTCTAAAATTTTTTTTTCTTATCATAGTATACATTGGGGCTCTGTAGTTCAAACTTTAAATTCCAGTCAATTTCAGGAATCAACGCCCAAGCATTCTCTCTTTTATGAATTTTGTATCATGTTTGCCAAAATCGTTTGCCCTTAAATTTCTTATCTGTTCTAGGGTGGGAAAATTGCTGCCGTTTTTTGTCTTAAATTTCTGTTCGTTTGAAAACCCCCATCATCTGTGTACTCAAATCCATAAACATTTCCTGGCACTCCTATTAGATCAAACTCAGTTGTGTCTCCTAGGTCTTTTAGCTCTACTGCAGTGCATTTAGGAGCTAGTTCCGCTTTTGATTCTGGCCCTCGGGGACATTCTTTTTTATAATAAAACAATTATAATAAACAAATTGTTATAAGCAATCAATAATAAACAATCTACAATAAACAAACGTATTGACCTGGGGGGTCAGTCCGTAACAAGCTTAGCGTGCTTAGATTTTTCTAACTGCTCTTTTATTATTTTAGCTCATTTTTGTCCCTTATTATATAATTTTCACTTAAACATTCTTCAAAACTATCTTTGGTCCTTAGTGTAAAATAATACAACCGTTTTTAACTGCGATCTAAAGTCTTTTAAGACAGCATTGTATTTTTGAGTTAAGAGCCACACAGAAACTAAGGCGTGGCGACCACTAAAAGCTAGCTTTGACAGAGCTTTTTTTTTTTTAACAATATCTCGTTCAGCTGAACAGTCATCAATAATAAACATGTTTCAGTTCCCTCAAATAGTCTATAGTAATATTCTAAACAGTCGCTCAGTTGTCGCTAGGATCAACTAAAAAATATTATCGTCTGTCCAAATAAACTTCTTTCTTTTGTAAGACTTGTTGTGCTTAATGGTTGTGCAGAATATAACAATGTACTCGTAATGAAACCTGTATATTGTTTGTAACAAATCAAGTACAAATACAGTTTTCCCACACCCATAATCCCACAGATAAGAGAACAGGGGCGGATTTTTTGGCAGAAACTTCAAACTACCATCTGTTTTTATTAGAATATTTCTTCTACATTTTAATAAGCCGCGTCTTTTAACCTGTTTTCTTCAATGTTTTAACTGAGCATAAAAAACCGTAAAAACATGCATTTGTATTGGGGTGTTTTCATCTGCTTTCTTGTGAATATTTATTTTTTATAACCATCTTGCCCTATCCTTTCTCCACTTCCAAACAATCTGTTGTCAAATGTAGATCTAAAGCCCAGCCACATCCATTTTTACTTTTTTAAAAGTAGTCTTCGAGTCTTACATCATAAAGGCGAAGTTTTTTACATACACGATCAACTGTAGGATCTTTTTTGCCTACCTCCAGCGAACAACTTTCTTATTTCATCGAAGGGGGTTGGGTGAGGTAAAAGTCCGCGCCCTGAATACAACCGATCAGACTTGCATTTATTACACAGTCAACCTTCTCAATTTTTGGATTATAAAAACACTTCTGATTCTCCCCTGAAAAGGAGTTGTTTCTTCAGTAAATAAGAACAAAATTCCTTTTAAAAGACTTCAGAGACGATTTTAGATGTATGTTCCAGAAGTGTCTCGCTTGTTTTTTATTTTCTGTAATAGAGTGCATAACCCTTTTCATAATAAATAACCGTTTTTACTTTTTTACTGGGTTAAGATTGTTCTGGCCAGTCCAGGGGTTTGTACAACATCAAACTCAAGAGAAATGTCACTAACCGCATATTTAGCTAAAGGGGCTTCAACAGAACGACAGAACCGCTAGGATTAAATGTCAGATCATAACTAATTTTTTCTTTTAGTGCGCCTTGGTAAAATGGCATATGCTCTTTAATAGTTCAAAATCTAGAGGGATGCAAAAATCTGTTGCCAAATGCTTCTGCTACTGCCTCCTTTAACATCGTTCTTTGCATCCCCTGCTTTAAGCCGTGCTTGAGACCGTTTGGGCCTTGTATTCCCTGATAAACTTTCTCTTTCCTTTTCTTTTAGGCAGCCAAGATCAGAAAGAGGGCAAAAATGTCTGGCCTCGCCTAGCAAAAAGACCTTTTTTCCCTCCAGCTTGATTACTATGTGATTAACGATAGCCCTGCCAAATTAGCAACAACAGTAGCATTAGGATCTGCCGATGTAATATCTATTTTGAATGATAGTTTAGCAGTGCCTGGCATTATAACATCGTCAGCGCCAAGATCGGGAACATAAATGTTAAAGTTTGTCCAGGCTGAACTGTTTGAAAGGAGTTATTTACACTAATTACAGTCTGCCTTATGCCTTTTACGCCGTGGGGTTCCTTCTCTTTTCTGTATGGATCGAGGTCGCAACCGTAGAGTTCATTTTTTAATAAAACAAAAAAAAGAATATAAAAAAAAATATGGATGAAGATTTTGACGCAATTGATCCGTTGAAGAAGAAGAGAAACAGAACTGGGACTTCATTGCAAGAAGAAATTGAAGGAGCAGGTTTTTACTCCCAAGCACGCCAAGAACTATTGCAAGAAAGAATTCACATTCAAGAACATAGGGGAGAGCTGCCAAAAGTAGTTGATCCTAACATTTTGAGAAGATGGTGGGCTTGTATATAAGACGGTGCTGGGGACGCGCGAAGGTACTTCAACGCAAAACCCAAACAAGTTTTAAAAATACACATTAGACGAAAACTCCTATTGCTAAGGGAGAACAATTAAACCTTTTTGCTTAAGCCCAAGCCTTAGTCGTTTTACAGAACTTGGGGCAAATGTTGCCAACACAATCAAAAATACAAAACATACCTCTTCAAGATTTAACTCCAAGAAGCAGATGAACTAATAGCAAAATTTAAACGAGTTTTAAAAGAGGAGATAGCGAAGAACATTAGAAACAATTGATGATTCTCCATTGCCTATGCGTGACCTCCGGGTCTTAAGGCCGCTTTTACAACAATAAGAGAAGAACTAATGCACAGCACGGCAAAACTTAGTAAGCTAGAGAGAGAGATAGAAGAAGAAAAAAATAAACTCGCTGATGCAGATGATAACAATTTAGGGCGAGAAAAAAGGCTAGAATACAGCAGAAAATACAGGAGTTAATGGGTGAAAAGGAAGGGCAGTTAAACGTGATTTCTATTTTCAGAGGAGATCTAGAATCACAAACAACCAGATTCAAAGAAACTATAAAGAGAATACTTTAATGAAAAACACTACATTAGCAGAAAGAATAAGGATTCTGTTCAGAGAAGAGGGGATTACAGTAGTTAGCATATTAACGGCTGTTGGGTTTGCTATCTCTACACTTGTTTATGCTTTAAAACCCGGCAGTGCGCCAACATGGCCAGTAACACCTCCAACACCTCAGCCTGGTAAAAGTTGGATTAGAAAACAATTGCATCATCTAGCAAACTTATTAAAAAAGTTACTGCTAAAGCCCCTTGATGCTCTGCCTGGGATAATAGGCAGTGTTGTTAGTTGGGTTTTGCTACATAGGTAAGGTGGCTGGTTATATGGCTGACCATCTGTGGACATTAGGAGCGTTAGCTGCTGGATTAATTTTTAGTTAAATAAAGTATGGCTAATCCAGTAAAAGTTAAAAACACAAAAAAGGGCCGTCTTTTCGCTAGTATGGCTGTCCCGTGCGAGGCAGATCAACAGGTGGGCTGCTTTCTGGCTGTGGGGCGCTTATAACTAGATCGCTCTTCAGGGCAAGGTACTTTTTTTTTAAAAAGGATGGACGGGCCTTGTGTTTTAAACCTTGATTGTGCCCCCAAATTTTGATCATCTCCAGCTATGAGGATTTCATTGTTATAATTCTGTATCATACCAATCTGTAGTCTAAGGTCAGAGGGTAGCATGTAAAAATCCATAACCTACAACAAAGTCAACCTTTGACCTAGCATGTGCAAGAACGTCTTGATACCTTTGTATGCTGGCAGGCAAATCAACAGCAGAGTTAATAGCATCTTCTAAATTGGCTAAAAATTGTTTTCTAGCATCAAAGCCTGTAGACTGATCTACTATGCTAGACTTGGTCTGTGCTTGTGCTCCTAATAGACACCAAACGTATGTCCGTATGGAGTCATTGATCTTTGCACTCCTGGCATTGTTTGACCTTCACTTTCATCTAAGAAAATGTTGTCCAGGCATTAGGCTGTTTTTGTTCTATTGATCCTAATCTAACTTGTGCGTTTGTTGGAAAGAGGTGTGGCCAGGCCATAATCATAATTATATTCTCTATGTTCACCCCCCAAAAAATACAATGTCCCAACCCATGGGTGTGGTCTAACTTTTGTCTAAAGTCAGTTAAAGGGTTAATGTTAAATTCGTTGCAGATTCTTTCATATGCATTATT
Organism: Conus ventricosus; assembly: GCA_018398815.1. Classification (NCBI taxonomy): domain Eukaryota; kingdom Metazoa; phylum Mollusca; class Gastropoda; order Neogastropoda; family Conidae; genus Conus; species Conus ventricosus. The sequence goes on from JAFLJL010005468.1 coordinate 9,763, forward strand.
GTTCATTGGGCTTTTAAATGGATTAAACGCGTTGTCGTTAGGGAGGGGCACTTGTAGTTCAGTTAGTATTCGTCTGTACTGGTAATAAACATGAAAGTTATATACTGACCTTACTAAAAGATTGGGGGGGTTTAAATGGTTTGGGATATGAAACGCCACAGCCAGTGGTTGCGCAGTAAAATGGCAAAATTTAACTGATTCTGGAAAAAGGCCATAGGGTGGGATGACCATGCTGATGGCACTCTGTCACTCTTTATTGGCGGTTTAAATATTTAGTTAGTGGGTTTACAAGTCTGACTTGGAAAACCATATGATTCATCTACTGCAATGGTTAAATTGCTGAAGTCCAAAGATTTGGGTTATAAAACTCTCCTACATTGTAAGTAGACTTTCATTATATTTAAAGGCTCCATTTTTTATAAATTAATTTTTTAAATAGTTATAAAAAAGATGCGCATCTATATAAACCAACCCAAAAAAAACGTGTGTTCTTAACAAACCCAATTGACAATAGGCGGCCAATATAGGGTTGCCCTTAGAGAAATTGGGTTTAAAGTTATGTGGGCTAACATATCTGAAAAGGCTCAGAATAACTGGATTAATGTTAATGGCGAACAAGGCAATCAAGTAACTCATATAACAAAACCTGATTGCTACTACAACTTTTGTTCTTTAAAAGAAAAACTTAGCGAATTTGGCATATTGTTAACAATTAACGAGGCAAACCTCAAAATTACTATAAATTTCCCACTAGAAGAAAGAAGAGAGTACACTTTCCCTAAAGGACTTGCTCGAATTTTAGGCTTTCACAGCAGTGACAAAGATTATAGATTTAGTACAAGAGAAGATGTTATCAATTTTAAAAGGGAATAAACCTTCGATTTTCCCCGTGAACCCAATGTTGTATGTCCATTTACAAGAGTTAAGAACATGTGCTAATTTGTTTGCTGGCAAACCGTCAACAGTTTCAAAGGTTTTGCTACCAACCTTTGGGGGGGGGGTTGCGATTATCAGTTATATACGTTTTTACGGAGACAGTCAATTTAAAGAATTAAATAGCGTAGATATAAATTCATTGGATGTAAAAATAACTAATCAAAATGGAAAGCCAGTTTTTTTGTTCTGATTTATTAATAGAGCTAGAAGTAGAAGAGCGTATTAGAAAGTAGGGAGGGCTCAGTCCCGCGGACGTTAATAACACTTTCGTTATATTTAAATTAATTTTTAAATAGTTATAAAAAAGATGTACATCTATATCACCAAGCAAAACGAGCGTGTGTTCTTAACGTACCCAATTGTCAATTGGCGTGGGGGGTTGTAGAAATTTCCCTTAAAGAAATTGCTTTAAAATTAATTGGTTTAACATATCTGAAGGAGCTCAAAATAACTGGATCAATATTAGTAACGAGGCGGGCAAAACAAATAACTCATGTGCAAATAGCTGATGGTTTATTACAACTTTTGTTCTTTAAAAGAAGTACTTGGCGAAAATGGTATATTGTTAACAATTAACGAGGCAAACCTCAGAATTACTGTAAATTTTCCCACTAAAAGAAAGAAGAGAGTATACTTTCCCTAGGGGCTGGCTAAAATCTTGGGCTTTTAAAAGTAGTGACAAAGCTTATAGATTTAGTACAGAGAAGGCGTCTGGCAATTTAAAGGAATAAACCATCTGATTTTCTTTTGAACCCAATGTTGTATGTTCATTTAAAAACAGTTTTAAAAACAGATACTAATTTGTTTGATGGCTATCCATCTACAGTTCTAAAGGGTTTTTCCATCAACTAGGGCGGGGTTTTGCGATTATCGATTAATCTCAGTTGGAAAAAACAGTGAATTTAAAGAATTAATTAATGGGCCTATTAAATTTATTAGATGTAAAAAAAAAACTAATCAAGAAGGAAAGCCAGTTGTTTTGTTCTGATTTTTTTAATGGTATTAGAAGTAGAAGAGCGCACTGTGAGTCATTAGGGTTTTTTTATATGTGTGCGTGCGTGGGGAGGGGTGGGGCGTGTGGGTTTAATTAACTATGTTAATCAAAAGCAGGTCTTTTGACCTGGATTAAATGCATTGCTTTGTATGGCAAAACGCTCTCTCTACACATATACACGCAAACAAACAAACACAAACAAACAACAAACAAATACAAACAAACAACAAACAACACAAACAAAAAAAACAAACGCACAATAAGATGGGGAGGTGTTTGCAGGGGAAATGTAAATAGGGGCTTTTGTTTGGGTTTACACTTGAACGTCGTAAATTCGAGACATCCACCAAAGCACTTATCAGAGTCCCGAATCAATAATCACAGGGTCTCTTTTCAAAGTTATATTGGCGGCCACCCGAAAGGCAGCCTTTAAGCAGGGGAATTGAAACGACGAAGCAAACGACGAAGCAAAACGCCGAAGCAGGGGCAATACGTTGAAGCCACAACAACAAAAAAGTCAACACTAGTTGACCCATTTCAGTGCTACAGGCAGTGGCGCGACCTATTTCGATGCTCAACAGTAGCCAGCGCCTCCTCAACCCGCGGCAGCCACTGCATGTGGTGGCGAGTGAACTGACTGGTATTATTGATCAGTTCTGCCATTTTTACTGGGATTATTGTTGTTCACAGTCGGGAAAAATTGACAGCGTCTTCTCAACCCAATAGCGTCTGATCTCCTCACTGCTTTCAAACATGGTTTTAAGCTCTTTTTCATGTTAAAGACTTCATAAAAAGACAGTCCAACAGTGCTGAATTTAGAAATGTATGGAGATAACAAACGAAATATCTCTCTCAGTCTCCGTGCGTAGGAAGGGCAAATTCCAATCTTTGTTTTCAACCACTCATTCCACGTTCACTGTGCATTCCTTTCCTTGTTCTGCTTCAAAAAAACTTAAAAGGAGTTTCCAGAACGCCTCCATATTGCAGATTTAACGTCATTTCACGTTTTCGTTGCTTCGTTTCTAAAAGATTTAAACTCTATCTTTTGGCCGGTCGGCTTTGAGCAACAGCGGGCTAAAACACGTCCTCACGGGTAGGTCGCTCGCTGAATAATGAGATCTGACTGTGCCCGGCCAAATATGATGTCATACCCCCTGTCAATTGAGCGTGCACCATGGCTGCAGACCTCCTGTGCAGCGGAGCATGCAAAAAAACAATGGTGGCGTTCAATATTAATTGCAGCCAGTCTGGCAACCCGACAGGTTGTGAACAAACAGGACCGCCAAACCATATACATTTTTAGGTGCTTTTCTGTGCTTGGAGAGAAGGTAAATATGCTTGTTCACGATCACCAAATCTTATCTAGCACGTAAGCCCCCGTTTCAATGTGCTAATAACGTCGATTTTTAGAGGTTTTGACGTGTTAATTTTGTTTAAAACAGGTGTTAAAATTGGTCAAAACTGATATGTGATGGACGTGATTTGTATGTGAAAAAGGGGGTTTTCGGGCAGATAACATGGGTGGTCGTGAACAAACATATTTACCTTCTCTCAGGCACAAGTGGAAATCTTTGCTAGCACATTCCACCTGAACAGGCCCTAACAAAAAACCAAAAAAAACCCAACCACACACACACACACACACACACACACACACACACACACACACACACAGGCCCCACGTGCAGCAAACGAAACCCGCACACACAGAGACAAGATCAGGTCCCGCACGCCAGTAGAAAGAAACTCGTGGAGAGCGTGGCAGCAGAGAGTCCTCAGAAGAGAAGCCCCCTTCAAGCAAGTGTTTCGGCCCTTATCTCCTGACACTCTAGGGGGGTTGGGCCACACCGGTTCATGACTCCGGATGTCCCTCTGCTGCCCCTTTTTTTTTTTTTTTCCCCATCTTGGGACGAGCCATGGCTGGGATTCGAACCCATGACCCTCTGGACATGCTCATTTTCCACTTAATGACTCGCGCTTTAACCACTGAGCCACAGGGACACCTGATATTTGTAGGGAAATTAAGCCTTATGAAGTTCACTTTTGTTCCGCCTTGACCAGATCCAGCTTGAACACCCTCTCTGCCGCTTTGCCATTCTTTCAGGGCTCTGGGTTTTTCCTTCCTGCAACGAGAGCTGTTTCAGAGGCTGTATGCAGACATTCTCAAATCCCCTAGCTAATTTTCCCGGGGAT
>JAFLJL010005469.1:2500-14144 GCA_018398815.1 Conus ventricosus
AATTTAACGTCTGTTCACAACATGGTGATATTAGACTAGAAATAAACCAATCCCCCCCAAAAAAAAACACACACAAAAAAAAAAAAAAAGAAAAAAAAAAAAAAAAAGAAAAAAAAAAAAAGGGGCTGGTAAAATTGTGTTGGTTTGCGCGCCCCCGCCGTTGGCCGCCTTTTTGTGTGGGGTGTTGTGTTTTTGTGTGTGGGGTGTTTTGTGTGTGTGTGTGTGTTGTGTTTTTGGTGTGTGTGGTGTGTTTGTTCTGTGCGTATGCGGTTGTGCGTGGTGTAGCGGGGTGTGTGTGGGGGTTTTTGGTGTGTTGTGTGGTGTGTGGTGTGTGTGTGTGTGTGTGTGGTGTTGTGGTGGTGGTTTGTGTGTGAATACACTCATTTGAAAAAGGCTCGTAAAAAACATATACAAAAACTAAAATGATTAATTTTTACAATAAATTTGAAAGTTGGGCTGGAAAAAACTGAGAATTTGTTATTTTTCGCTGTAGTTATATCATTTAAAAATCTCATTTTTTGCTACATTTTCCCAGATTTTTTGTTAACAGGGATAGCAATGGGCAATAAAAAAAGAATATGTTCATTGATATTAAATGACCAAAAGCACTTCACATTTTTTGAAAATTTTAGTTTCCATAATTTAACAATTTTGGGAAATGAGCTGAAAAGGTTTCCAAAGGGTAATATTTTTGATTTGAAGGAACTTTTCTGTCTTATACGACTTTCTAACCGAATTTATTTCTTTTTTTAAAATTTTAGTGTACTGTCAGGTTTTTTAATGCCCCTTTTTTTCCTATCTATCACCATTTCTTTCCCCCCAAATCCACAGTGAGATGGAACCAAAAAAAATTTCTACATTAATACCTTACATAAAAATTAAATGTTTAAGTATTTTACGTAAAAATATCAAGTCTTTTCGAAATTTTGTTTCCCAGTTTTGAGACGAAAGAAAGATTTTGAGTCAACAAAAAGTAAAATGTTTAAAAATGCATATAAATATCATTAAAGTAAAAGGCCATAAAAATTTGATATAGTTTGCAGTAAAAACAAAAAAATTTTTTCCTAGAAAAAAAAGACTTTCTTATCTAAAAGCGGAATAGGAAATCACCCCCTGGTATATTCCAAAAAAAACCGTCTTAAAAATCTTTAAATAAAATTTCGGTACTTATTTTCTAGATGTTTTTTGCTTAACGGATATAAGATTGTGTTATCCTCTTTTTTTTGAGTTGATAATCTGTATCGAATCTAGCAAAAAATATGCCCCATTGAAATAAGGTATTATGGGACTATTTTAAAATTGATGTAATATCATATCACAACTTTTTAAAAGCATCTGTATGTTTTAATAGGTGAAGATATGAAATTTTGCCTTTTTTGGGGAAATCTGTCTTGATCAAAAAAAAAATGTCAAATTAGAAACTAAAGACATCTAGACATATTTTGCGGGGGCCAATTCCTTTGGGTCCCAGGTTAACAGATTACTGTCTGTTGTTTTGAGGTATTTTGTTATGGCACACCCAAATGCCCAACTTAACGCCCACTTCTATGCTTTTTAATTTTTTTTTGCAGCGTTGTGGAGCTGAGAAATAAACCCCTTGACCAAAATTAATTTCGTCGAACTAAACTGGGAAAGTGTGAAAGTTTTGGTATTTGTCCCGGGGCTGAGCATTTATTATTTTGAGAAAATTTAAACTTTTTTCTAGCTTTTCTTATTATGTGTTCAAATTGCATCCCCCTTTAACTAGGGGTTAAAAAATCCTAAAAAATTTTACGCTTTTGAAAATTTTTAAATGTTGCCCTTTTTTAAAAAGTGAAGAGGATGCTTTGGGGGTATCACCATTGATAAAAAAACATTTAAATGTGTTTTCTCCGAAAGTTCTAAACCATTTTTTTTTATGTTAAACAATTATCTAGTCAAATGGTAAAGTTTTGAACATTGTAATAAATCTCTTTTTTGTTTGTTTTTTGCATTTTTATTCATCATATGCAAAGTATCAGCATATTGAACGAGATGGATATTTTTAGATGGAAAGTTGGGAGATATGAAAAAGAATGTAAAAAGCTGGAGCAAAGATAGATCCTTGAGGAATCCAATATCCAAAAACTTTATGCGAATAGCAGTGCCAATTTTTGTACAAATAGATTCCCAACAAGAAAAATTTTTCAAATTTATACATGTCCCCTAATTCCAATATGTTTTACTTATAAAGCAGCGAGCAGTACACTTCATAAGTTTTCTAATACAAAAAAAAACAAAGGGATTTTCTTTTGGAAAATTTTTTTTTTTAAATTGATTCGTAATTTTTACCCAAAGATCAGTTGTACTCTTCCTTTCCTAAACCCGCTTGGTTTTTTGGGGGAAAAAAATATTTTTTCTTTTCCGAAAAAGTAAAATGCGACTTTAAAAATTTTTTTTTAAAAATTTTTACCACTTCGATGTTTAAAATATTGGAGTAATGCCAATTTTGGATTATTTTTCCTTGCTTTTGGGAAATGGGTTTTCCCGTCCTTTCAATGTAGGGGGGATTCCTTTTTAAACCACATTTTTGGTAAATGGAGAAGTTAAAATTTTTCCAAGATAAAGGAAATGGCGGCAATTGATTGAAATACCCTCGATGCCAACAGCAGTGGATTGCAAGGGGAAAAACACTCCAATGAATCATTAAATTCCTCAAAGGTTAAAAAAGAGTTTAAGTAATGATTTTCATCTGGAGGAGGATCACAATAAATATGTTTTTTTCTCTCTCCTTTCCGGTAGCTTCTTATATTTGATGTAAGACTTGATGATGAATTATTCTTTGAAAACACTTCAACAAATAACTCTGCTTTTTCTGCTGATGTGGGGATAGCGTTGTTGTCTAATTTAATGGGATATGATGGTAAATGGCATCTGTTCTTTAATTTTTTTAAACCTTCTTCCATACTTTGGCATGCCCTTTTGATGTCCTTCGTGTGGTGTGTTTTGGTGTGTGTGTGTGTGTGTGTGTGTGTGTGTTGTGTGTGAGTGTGTGTTGTGTGTGTGTGTGTGCTGTGGTGTGTGTGTGTGTGTGGTGTGTGTGTGTGTGTGTGTTTTTGTGCGTGTGTGTGTGTGTGTTGTGTGTGTTTTGGTGTGTGTGTGTGTGTGTGTGTGTGTGTTTGTGTTTTGGTGTGTGTGTGTTGGGAAGAAAAGTGCATTAAATATAATGTTCAACTTTTCACTGACTACATATGGGAGCCATCACATTTTCCCTTATGAAGCAAAATCCTTATTACACCTGTCCAGAGATGAGGGTTCAGCCCCTCGGTGAGACTGATCATAGACCTGGCCCAGGTGTGTTAGTTTATGCACGATGAAGCAGAGCGCTCCTTTACAAATCTGTGGTATTTCTTAACATTACGAAATATACATCATTCCAAGCTCCTGCAAGGCAACTTGACAAGCCGGGAGAAACGGAAAAGGGAAAGAAACAGCAGAAAGAAAAATGCAGCAAAAGAAGACAATAAGAACAACAGAAAAGAACCTTGCACTCTGTTTGACAATCTGTACAGGATGCTGGGACAGTGTTCAAAAATTTCGCCCGATGTGAGAAAATCGGTTCTACTGTTTTATAACTGAAGTATTGCCAGTGCAATTGTAATGCTTTAGCACGGACTCTCCATTCATTGGTTGCTTCATCACACTGAGGTCTCTTGAAGGAAAATGGCGCCTTGAGCAGATGAGTGAAACAAGAAAATCAAACAGTCAAAGGCACCTTCACTTTTTTTTCCAAATGTTTTTGTTTCAAATATTTCCTTATCGTCATGATACACTCAAAATATTTGTTCAAGAGAGAGGGGAGAGAGAGAGAGGAGAGAGAGAGAGAGAGAAAAGAGAGACAGAGAGAGGAGGGGAAGAGAGCGAGGAGAGAAGAGACAGAGACAGAGACAGAGACAGAGAGACAGAGAGAGAGAAAAGTAACAAAACCGAGACAGACAATGAGAGTATGGTGAACGCTGTTATAACAAAGTCTTTTGAGGAAAAAAAGAAAAAGAAAAAGAAATCTGCAATATAAAGATAGGGAATCTGCTGGGAAATACAGTGGGGGGGGGTGGCGTGTAGTAAGGGAGGAAGGACCATAGAGATAGATATAGAAGTTAAAAAAGAAACCCTGGACAATATAGTCCTACATGCAATGTAGTCATTGTAACCATGTTTGCACCAACACAAAAAACATCAACGAACAGCTCCAACGCTTACCATAACAACGAGACTGGCTGTAGGAAGGGTTATGAGACCAAGAAGAAGCTGAAAATAAAAAAGATCTCACACTAAATTCGTCTCACGTTTTTCTCAGAATCAGCCCTTACACAACTAGCCAGCAACCATAGTAACGCCCCCCTCCCTCCCACATTCTGACCCTTCAACTCCTCCTCCTCGCCTTTTTTTGTGGTCGATCGAGCGATTAAAACAACCGGACTGCCGACACACCCTATTTTAGAGCTGTCCGAACTATCCCTCGTCAGGTAGAGACAAAACACGTCTGGCTAGGAATCATTTTTTGTTTGTTTGTTTCTGAAATAACCAGAAAATAGGAGTCTGAAATAACTGAGAAGAGAGAGAGAGAGAGAGAGAGAGGGGTGAGAAGAGAGAGAGAGAGAGAGAGAGAGAGAGAGAAGATTTTTTCCACTCTCCCCTTTGCTTGTAATGAGCAATTTGTTCGGATTCTGTTTTGTTGTTGTCGTTGTTGTTTGTTGTTGTTGTTGTTGTTGTTGCTGTTGTTGTTGTTGCTGTTGTTGTTGTTTTTGTATTGCTTCTCCTCAAAATGTATGGGTTTTTCTCCCTCCCTCCCTCTCTCCCCCCCCTCTCTCTCTCTCTCTCTCTCTCTCTATCTCTCTCTCTCTCTCTCCTCTCTCTCTCTCTCTCCCCTCTCTCTCTCTCTCTCTCGGTCTCTGCTTGTCTGTTTTTTCATCTGTCTGTCTTCTGTCTGTCTGTCTCCTCCCTCTCTCTTTCTCCTCTCTCTCCCCTTTTCCTCCCTCTCTCCTCTCTCTCTCTCTCTCCCTCCCTCTTTCTTCCTCTCCCTCCTCTTTTTTCTCTCTTCCCCTCCTCTCTCTCCCCTCTCTCTCTCCCCTCTCCCCTCCCCTCTCTCTCTCTCTCTCTCTCTCCCTGTGTGGATTTTGTGTGGGGGGTGGTGCGCGTGCGCGCGCGCGCGTGTGGTGTGGTGTGTGTGCATGCTCGCACATATGCATATGGGTTTATGTGTGTTCATTTGCGTGTGTTTTCCGCGACCCCCGTTCTTTTATCAGTTTTTTTTTTTCCCTTTTTTCTTCGCGTACCAGGCTGATACTTCTGCGGACACTCCCTGTACAGACAGGCAAGGATTAATCCCATGTACCCAACAAAGGGATTGAGTTTTGGGTGTATGACCGTTTTCTATCCCGCCAATAGGACAGCCATACTCCAACTTCGGGGAAGGTGCATGCTATGTGTAACGTGTCATCCATACCAACGGCCAAACTGGCTTCTCTTCCGAAAGTTGGTGATCAGATTTTAAGTATGTGCCAGATGTTAGGCGTGCGTTCACACACGGAACCTCGGTTTATAGTCTCATTTGAAGAAACTGTATGGGAAATGTAATCAGAACCAATGTTAACTCCGAGGGAAAAATCCCCCTGTACCGAAACGGCCCCATTCGAACCAGCAACCCCAAGATTACCAGTCCGGTGTCGTATATAATACTGTCGCTCATAAAATCGTGTCGCAGCGACAGTATTTCCCGGGAAATACTGCATTTTATGGACAGCTACAATATTCTATGGGACATTTTTCGTGAAAAGTTGTCGCGCGACATTTTTTTCCAGCAATTATTGTCGCTGCAACATATTTACGTGAAATGCTATCGCTGCGATACAATTCCACGGCGACAGTATTATATACGACACCGGCACTCTGCCACTAGGCTATTCCGGCCTAGCTCTTTTATCAGGAAGTCATAAATGTACAATAATCTGTTTGCTCCTGCTTCAATATTTCAGGCTGTCATCCTTAATCCCTTCTCTGAGAGTATGGCTTGACATGTAATCTTCTGATCTGCTGTTTGCCGTAAAGGGGAGGGATGAGGAAGAAGGTGGCGGGAAGGATGGAGGGGAAAGCAGCTTTCAGGAAGTGTACGAAGAGCCCGTTAAAGTAATACACAAGTGTTCAAGACAATGTGCGTGCACCACACACACACACACACACACACACACACACGCGCGCGCGCGCGCGCGCTGCGCGCGCGCGCGCGCGCACACGCACGCACGCACGCACGCACGCACGCACGCACGCACGCACGCACGCACGCACGCACTCAGAGTCTTACAAAAACACTTACACACAAACAGACACACTCACACACACACACACACACACACACACACACACAACACACACACACACACACACACACACACACACACACAAAGACACACAAAGACACACACACTCACACACATATCCACAACACAAAACACACACACACACACACACACACAACACACACACACACAACACACACACACACACACACACACACACACACACACGCACACAACACACACCACAGATAGAAGGGGGTAGGTTTGGAAAGACAAAGATGGAGAGGGAAAAAGAGACACAGGCAGACAGACACACAGACTGACATTGGGAAAACACAAGGAAAGAAAGGGGAAAAAAACCTGAATGAAATATTTTAAAAAAGACACCAACAAGACAAAGGGGGGGGGGGGGGGGGGGGGGGAGAAAAGAAATGAAGAAAAGGAGACAAAGAACAGAATAAGAAAGAAATGACAGAAGATAAAGAAGTTGGACAAACTCACGTGAAAATGATGGCGCCGACAAAGCGTGAACATATAGCCGAACCAAAAGACAGAAAGAAACAACGAATGAAATAGTGCCAAGAGACGTGGAGACAAGTGACGTAGAAACAATACGTAGAAACAATACTTAGACTGGTATAACTGTGGAACATGGTGCAATACAAAAAAGAAAGATAAAAGAAAAAAACAACAGATATAGGACAGGTGATAAAGAGACTTGGGAAAAGGGAAGTGCAGGGGAGAGAAATAAATGTGAATGGAAAGGAAGACAAGACAGAAGGATGAAAAGAAAGAGAAACGAAGAAAGGACTCACATCACAGTTGAACCACTGTGCGCAGTGGATAGAATCGTGAACAGAGATTTGGGAACTCATAGGGTCGAATCCCAGAAGAGACATTTGTGTGTGTGTGTGTGTTTTTTTTTAGTCGCCACCAAGTATGAGTACAATCTGCTGTGGGCTCAAAATGGGAAGGACGGGACTACACAGTCAAGCATCATCCATGAAGTCGATCGCGTCTCTGACAGCGTTACTAAAGCCTTTCGAACAAATACCTCGGGTGTCGGAACCCCTCGGCATGCTGATATTGGTGCAGACTGTAAGTCAGAAGTGTAGAGCAAGGCTGTGGTTTTGCAACGGAAAAGAACTTCAAAGCTTTCTTGTCACTTTCCCTGTACCTGCTGGCAGATTAAAATACTTTTTTGTATATTGTTGTTGCTGCTGCTGCATTTTATAAAACTTTTTTTTTTTTGCGAATGTTCAGCACTTTATTACGACTGTTGTTGAGGGAATGGGGTGGGGGGTGCATGGGTGTGTGTGTGTGGGAGGTGTGGGTGGTGGTGGAAGGGTGCCATTTCTTTTCTTCAGTGACAGTTCGAACACTTTGGCATGGGAGATGTGCACGGGCAGGTAACTTTTTCAGATTAGATTAAAAAACAAACAAACAAACAAATGAGACAAAAAATTCTATTCACCATGTTCCTTTTTTTTTTGTGCACCCCCGTTCTTTTGAAAGCTCCGGAAAGCCAGGGCAGAGAGTGACGGGACGACACATGACCAGTCATTCATGTGGGGCAACCGGAAGGGCAGATTCTCAGGCTGATTTGATTCATCCGCATTAGCCAGATACTTGGTGCCAGAAAATGCTGGCCTCGAAGATCCTCTTTGACGAAATCGTTTCGTCTTGTTCTATGTCAATCTTAAATAAATGTTAGCGAACCGCCAGAGAACGTGGACAAACGAGTCACAAGACAAAACACAACGCGTTTCGACCTCTTAGGTCTTCGTCGGGTGATAAATAAACGAATAAAACAACGAAAATCACTTAGCTTTGATCGCTTCAGATCGCTTAGGGTCAGCGCAAGAAAGAAGGCGTTGAAAAGCTAAGTGAATTTTCGTTGTTTATTCGTTTATTATCACCCGACGAAGACCTAAGAGGTCGAAACGCGTTGTGTTTTGTCTTGTGACTCGTTTGTCCACGTTCTCTGGGCGGTTCGCTAACATTTATTTAAGATTTGTTTAGATTTCCGCCTGCAGTCGTCTCGCTTTGCAACTTGTTCTATGTCGTTTCCATGAAACTACAACAAGAAGCGCGTTTGAACACACTTTGGAGTTAGTGATAGGGTGCCGAAGGTTCGAAAAAGAAAATCGATATAAAAAGATCTATTATGTGTTCATGTGAACAGGTGATCCATCGGATAAGTGAAAAGATTCAATGAAAACAGCACACACACACACGCACGCACGCACGCACGCACGCACGCACGCACGCACGCACGCACGCACGCACGCACGCACGCACGCACACACACACACACACACACACACACACCCAACACACACACACACAACAAGATGACTAGCGGGAAGAAATGAGAAGTGAAATATAATCTTGAACAAACATTGTGCACAACTTCCCCCCGGATGGAGAAGCACCACATTTCTGAAAAATATGTTGTAGCCATCAGGTTAAAGACTATTCTACACCACAGTACACTACAGTACACTACAGTACACTACAGTACACTACAGTGCAACACAGTACACTACAGTACATCACACTGCATTACGTTACGTTGCATAGCATGAACTGCACAACAGTGGATTGCACTGCACTTCACTGTACTGCACGATATCACAGAGGACTGCACTACAGTACACTACACTCGACTCCATTACAGTAAACTACAGTACACAAACACTAATGTACACAACAGTACACCACACTACACACTACACTACACTACACTACACTACACTACACTACATACACTACACTACACTACACTACCAACACACACTATACACTACACTACACTACACTTTTCTAAACAACACTGCACTGCACTACATAGATCTATACTAAACAACACTGCACGACACTACACTACACTACACGACACGACACGACACGACACGACACGACACGACACGACACGACACGACACGACCACGACACTACACTACACTACACTACACAAGGCGACACTACACTACACTACACTACACTACACTACACTACACTACACTACACTACACTACACTAACACAAGGCGACACTACACTACACTACACTACACTACACTACACTACACTACACTACACTACACTACACATACACTACACTACACCACACCACACCACACTACACCAGACCACACTATATTACGCTACGCTACACAACACACACTACACTACACTACACTACACTACACTACACTACACACACTACCACTACACCACACTACACTACACAACACTACACTACATTACACCACACTACACTACACAACACTACACTACATTACACCACACTACACTACACAACCACTACACTACACTACACCACACTACACTACACAACCTACACTACACTACACAACACTACACTACACAACACTACACACACTACACCACACTACACTACACGACACTACACGACACTACACGACACTACACGACACTACACGACACTACACGACACTACACACACGAGGCGACACTACACACACTACACAACACTACACAACACTACACGACACTACACTACACTACACTACACTACACTACACTACACTACACTACACTACACTACACTACACTACACTAACCTGCACTGCACTACACTGAGCAATGCCATGGAATAGAGTTTACAGTTTTCGACCATCCTCAACCACAGACAGAAATAACGACGCGATTTGAAATAATTATTATTTCAAAACGTGTCGAGTTTATTTCAAAACGCGTTGGTATGTTACGAGTACGGACATTGGAAAAATCGAAGAACAGATGGTAAGAAGGCGGGTGAGCAGGCTGAAGTGGGTGCATGGGTGGGAGGTTGTGGGAACTCAGGGAGGAAGGATCTTGGTGTGTGTGTGTGTGGTGTGTGTGTGTGTGTGTGTGTGTGTGCTCGCGCGCGCGCGCGCGTATATATGTGTATATAACAACAATGCAGCAGTAGAATATCAAGAAGCACTGCAAAAAAGTGGGTACAACTACAAACTACAATACATCCAGACAATAACACAAACAGAAATAAGAAAAACAGGAAAAGAAAAATCACATGGTACAACCCACCATACGACGGAAAACTCAAACAAACATGGGAAAAGAATTCTTTAAAATTTTAACAACCTCGTTCCCAAAAGAACACAAACTATATAAAATATCAACAAAAACACCGTCAAACTATCTTATTCATGCATGCCCAACCTCAACAAATTAATTGACGCATCTAATAAAATGAAAACCAACACAGCAAAGAAGGGTGAAGAAAGGAAATCTTGCAATTGCATCAAAAAGAGCAGTGCCCCCTGAGCAACCAAATGTCTTCACAACAACATTGTATACCAAGCCACTGTGACATCAGAAAATGAAAAAGAAACATACATAGGGAACACTGAAAACCACTTCAAAACCTGATATGCAAACCACAAACAGTCATTTAATAAAGAAAAATATAAAAACCAAACAGAACTGAGCAAATATATCTTAGAAACTTAAAGAGCAAAAACAAGCTACAATATATCCTGGAAAATCATAAAAAGAGCATCACCATACAGCAATGTTTCAAAAAGGTGCAACCTATGTTTAACTGAAAAATGGTTAATACTATGCAAACCACTTAGCAACTTTAAAACACCAAAACAGAAATAGTAAACAACGCAGGCATAAATGGAAATCGTTGTTAGTGAACACACCCAAAACAAGAACCTGAAATCCCCCCAAAAACACGGGTAGCCAACCCGCACGTGCAAACAACCGCAAACGGAGCCCACCACGCTATATAACATCGGCGGAGGGCAAACCAAAAACCATCCTGATGACAGCGCAACGCGCTCGAAACAAATTTGTAGATTCTATTTAAAAAACCTATTTTACACACACACACACACACACACACACACATATATATATATATAAATATATATATATATATATATATATATATATATATATATAATATATATATATTATATATATCAATGATGTTAAAAAGGAAGGCTAAAACTCGAGGTTAAAACTTACAAATGACGCATCTAATAAATGAAAACCATATATATATTGTTGTGTGTGTGTGTTGTGTGTTGTGTGTGTGTGTGTGTGGTGTGTGCGTGCGTGCGTGAGTGTGCGTGTGTGGTGTGTGTGTGTGTGCACGAGCGTGGGTGCGTGCGTGCGTGCGTGTGTGTGTGGTGTGTGTGTGTGTGCGGTGAGTGGGGTGAGGATGGGTGTGGATACGAGAAAGGTGTTAATGAAAGCACGAACACTAAAGAGCGTATCCTGATACACGTCAGTTCCTGTTAATGGAATCTTGATAGTGAATCAGTTTTA
>JAFLJL010005470.1:0-7500 GCA_018398815.1 Conus ventricosus
ACAAGCAGTGCTGAAAGAGGAAAACTTTGCAAGACTGTGGTGTGGTGTGAAAGCGGGTTGGGTGTGAAAACCTGGCAGGTAAGAAGTCATTTTCATTATAACTGGGATTAGGAAGTATTGATCTTTTAATGTGTTGATTTATTCATTGTGTGTGATTGATTGTTCATGATTAATTATAAGTAGCATAGAAATTGTATTTCTTGTTCTCAGTCGTGTTAGGAAAGAAACGAATGCGTGACATCCATTCCCAGAGAGAGGTGAATGTTTGGTGGGTGCATGAGTGTGCATATGCGTGTATGAGTGCAAAGATAACCTTGGTGTGTTAAGCCTGACTAATAATACATCAACTTAGTGCACTTAAGCAATACCATCACGATTTCCCCCGTCCTGGACACCTACCCACTGTGCCAACCACCTCCAGTCAATTAATTCATTTCTCTCTCCACCACCCTCTCGATCTTAACGACACACGAGGCACGCCTTTTTGTACCAGGCCGTCTTTGATCTTTCCACAAATTTAATTAGAGACGTGGGAGACACTGGAGCACTTCCATTAATTCTTCATATCTGCAGAACTGAAGAAACAAAAACCAGTATCAGCGGTCAGGTTGCTTGCTGCAAGTCTCTCTCTCTCTCTCTCTCTCTCTCTCTCTCTCTCTCTCTCTCTCTCTCTCTCTCTCTCTCTCTCTCTCTTTGTGCGCGCGTGGCGCGTATGTGGTGTGTGTGTGTGTGTGTGTGGTGTGTGTTGTGTGTGTGTGTGTGTGTGTGTGCGTGCGTACGTGCGTGTGTGTGTATGAGTGTGTCTGTATCTCTGTGTGTGTGTGTGTGTGTGTGGTGTGTGTGTGTGTGTGTGTGTGTGTGTGTGTGTGTGTGTGTGTGTCTGTCTGTGTCTGTGTGTGGAGACAGAGTGTCTATGCGTGCGTGCGTGTGTGTGTGTGTGTGTGTGTGTGTGTGTGTGTGTGTGTGTGTGTGTGTGTGTGTGTGTGTGTGTGTTGCGTGCGCGTGCTTGGTAAAAGAGAACTAGGGAAGTAAATACGGATATCGAGAAAGGGAAAACAATTTCATAGCATACTTTCTGAGGATTTTCACACACACACACACACACACACACACACACGCACACACACACACACACACACACACACATACACCAGAAACACATGTGCGCATTTACATGCACACACACGCGCATGCGTGCCCACACACACCCATCCCCATCCACTCCATACACACACACACTGAATGCAAACGAGTTTGCATACATGTATTTTTAATTGACTATATTTTCCATTCTCATTACTGATATGTGCACAAACCATCCCACATCTCCAAAAGTTAATAACAAGCATTTAAAATAAAAGCATTTTTGCTGTAATACTTGAATACCATTGTTCATTGTGCTATTATTATACACACTTGGTAAACTTCTTTTCTCAGTCATGTTTCTGGCCGGGATACAAAACCGGCAGCAGATGAAAATCAACCATTCGTCGCGAGAATTTCACGCTCAACAAACATGTATGTATGCAATTCATATAATGCCACTGCTGGTATTCTTAGCATGTCCAAACTGTTTGAATTTATCAGAATATCACAGAAACTTTCTTTTCCAAAATGTACACATGCATGTGTGTGTGTGTGTGTGTGTGTGTGTGTGTGTGTATGTGTGTGTGTGTGTGTGTGTGTGTGTGTGTGTGTGTGTGTGTGTGTGTGTGTGTGTGTTTTTGTGTTGTTGTGTGTGTGTGTGTGTGTGTGTGTGTGTGTGTGTGTTGTGTGGCGCGCGCGGTGTGTGTGTGTGTGCGCGCGTACCCTGTCTGTGTGTGCGCGTGGACGTGCACGCGCATGTGTGTGTGTGTGTGTGTGTGTGTGTGTGTGCGTGTGCGTGTGCGTGTGTGTGTGTGTGTACTTGTGAAAATTTGGGCATGCAGGAAGGGGAGACAAGGTCCGCATATGTGTGTGTACACTTTTTGTTCTATTTCTAAACATAGAAACAGGCAAGCCAATTCATACAAAATGCATTGTTTAAAAATAGGTATGCATATCATACACAACAATCCTTGACAACAATATAACATTTTGTATGAACATTTTCAATGAACTGGGCTGGATTTCCTTTTCAAAAACTGACTAATTTCATAACAAAATCTGATATTCAAATTTGCCAAAACGTTAACTGAAACAGTTGCCAAAACCAAACAGCAGATTCAAAGTATATTTCTGTTCTTAAACCATGCTTCAAACATGAATTGTGATCTTAAAAACTTAAATTAATCTAAACATAGGTCCACATGAGTGACATATACACTGTACAAACAAAACTATGTAAAACTGAAAGACGTATTTATTGACTGAAAAAAAAAATCTACAAGTAATGACATTTCCAGCATGTGATATGATGTCGTTTTATATCAATCGTTCTCATTTTGACAACCGGTATCTCTCCAGTATCTCTCTGTTCTACAATCACAGAGCGTATATTTTTCCTTTTAAAGCCAGAAATAAAATTTGATACAAAAGTCAAAAATACGAAAACAAATCAAACAAGTTTTAAAACCCTCCCAAAGAAGAGACAAATAAATAAACAAAATACAATTAAACTAGTCATGTTACCAAGAATCCTGGAATTCTAATCTAAGACACTGTAACCACTTAGCTATCAAAGACACGTTTTCTGGACCTAGCTCAAGCACTACAAAATGAATAAGCATAAGAATTATTGATTTCTTCCTGAAGTCAAACTTTTGTAAAGCCTTTTAATGCTGAAGGCATCTTCCACTTCATATTACAACCAATTCTTGTCACAGATTAGTCAGCAGCTTTTCATTTCCGTCTTTCAAAAGTTGATGAACGACAAAACTTCCAGAAAAAAAAAGCAGCGGGCATTTTCAATTCCGTCTTTTAAAAGTTGATGAACGACAAATTTCCGGGGAAAAAATCAGCAGTGTTTAAATTCCGTCTTTTAAAGAAGCTCATGAACGACCAATTCTAAGAAAATGGTAGCGACAGATATGTGAAACATGTGCACAGTTCTTCAGTCACCTCATAGATGTGAGTCTTTCTCGTGCAAGTTATTAACATCCTTTCGTACAATAGTCACTTACTCTGTGCGCTTTAAAAGATACATATAAGTTCTATTAGTAATTTGAAACTATAACCTGAATGGATTACATTATTTGCGTGAATTTATGCGTTGTGTAAATCCTGAGAAAAGCAGGTCCTCTCACACTACTCTTCTTCACACTTATGGAGCGATTAGGATTGCTTCCTTAACCATCATTACCAATCAAGCATTCTTCCTCATAACATGTCCTGCGATCTTCCAAGTTATAACTGTGTATGAAAACGGTTGTTAGAATCATCTGCATTTCAGAAAAAACAGAACCACAGTATCAACCACTAGGAAAATGAAACAATAACTCCATAGAACACTTTCAATTAAAATCTTATTCATACTTGTGCGTATTTATCTCGATAAAATATAAGCAATAGCATGCTGCCAGTAAAGCGTTTTGAATTCTTCATTGCAAACTAGTCCCTAAGATATTTCATAACTGAAGACCTCCGTTGTGGCAGTGTGCTAATGAATTTGTTAAAATATGTCACAAAACCAACGATGTTTTAACCAACAACACTTAAAAAAAAGTTAACTTTCGTAACGACCAGCTGATTTGAAAGCAAAAAAAAAAAAATCAGCATCACTAACAGTATTGTTTCTCTCAATGTGAACAAAACAATACTCTGATCCAAAATTTCGGTATTTCAGTGTCAAAGAATATTTTGCCAACGAAACATCACCTTGAGGATTAATTTTAAAGGTGAGATTAAAGTCTCGGTGGTAAAGCTTTTAAGAACTATAACCAAACCGAAGTCGGTATGGAGTCGGCCTACCTACTGAGAACATCATTGACACGCGTGCATATATAGCGTGTATACGCAATGCAGACATTCAAGTGGATCTCCTCACCCCCTCCCTCTTCTCTCCTTACTCCCTGCCCCACCCCATCCCCCAGAAAATAATCAGAAACTTAGGACATAAATGTTCACAGAATACTTGCTTGACACACAACATTAAACAGATAATTTTCAATTTGAAGAGAGAAAAACAAACAAACAGATGCACACAGGAGGGCGTTCACTTCTTCTTTTTGCCCTTCTTTCCTTTCTTTCCTCCTTTCTTTCCTCCTTTTTCCCGCCTTTCTTTCCTTTCTTGTCTTTTCCTCCACCATCGTCCTCGTCTGCCTGGGCGGCTTTGGCCCGTTTCTTGCCAGGGGAAAGTCTTGGCTTTACCAGCTCTGGCAACAGAGGCAACGACGTCATGGGAGCCACTGATCATGCTTTTCAACAAAAACAATAACTGATCACAAAAGAGTCAGCATCCTCACAGGCAAATAATCTGCACGCCCCACCCTAGGAGGTTATCTTTTCACCCGTGTCTTTCTATTGATCGCTTGGTTGGTTGTGCGTCTAATTATGCAAAACTAACCATTGTAACCAAACGTGATTGAAAAGATGCTATGTGGTCCAAGAACGAACGCTTTCGATTTTCTTGTTTCTTTAAAATCTTGGTACACACCGGGCTTAAAGGCAAACCCTGAGATTTTGTTTGGTTGTTTACTTTTTCAATTTATGACCCATGGCATCGATTTCGGAACTTTTTCTACTATCAATGCATGGATCTCGAAACCAAAAAGGCTTCTTAGATATTTAGATATCTTACAAACGTTTGGTGCGCGCGTGCGCGCACGTACACACGCACGCACGAACGCACGCACACACATACAAGCACGCACACACGCATGCACGTAGACACACAGACACACAGACACACACACACACCACACACACACACACACACACACACAACACAACACCAGAACCCTAGTAATATCGCTAATAACTCTCTCTCTCTCTCTCTCTCTCTCTCTTTCTTCTCTCTCTCTCTCTCTCTCTCTCTCTCTCTCTCTTCTCTCTCTCTCTCTCTCTCTCTGTTCATATCTGTATAAAGTTGTTGTTTTTTTTCAGGAAAAAACGCGCATAATCTGACAACAGAACCTGAAAACCTTGCTCACCTGTATGAGTATTTTTAACTGATCAATGGAACACTATCACCATGTCGGTATTTGCTATTTCTCTTCACTGTGCTGACTCTGCTTTGTTCATTATTGGGTAGCATTTGTGAATTCATCCCCCTTCAAAAAGGGGGTATGGCCTTTATTGAATAAATTTCGTTTCAGTTTCCGTTCCCATCTCTCTCTCTCTCTCTCTCTCTCTCTCTCTCTCTCTCTCTCTCTCTTCTCTCTCTGTTCCTCTGTCTCTCTCTCTGTCTCTCTCTCTCTCTCTCCGTCCCCCTCTCTCTCTTTCCCTCTCCCTCCCCTCCCTCTCTCTCTCCCTCCCTCCCTCCCTCACTCTCTGTCTCTCTCCATCCTTTCCCACTGTCCCTCCTTCTCTCCCTCTCTCTCCATCCTCCCTCCCTCTCTCTCCCTCCAACCCTCCCTCCCTCCATCCTCTCCACCCCTACCTCTCTCTCCCTCCCTCTCTCTCCCCCCCTACCCCCCCCTCCCCTCAAAAAAAAGATCAGCCCAAATCACCCAGCCAGCCACCCATACACCATGCTCACCTTGAAGGACTCCTCCTCCTCCTTGTAGATGGGGTCGATGCGGGCCAACGGCGCCACAAACCCCACGCTCTGCAGCGGCTTCTTGGACAGCATCTCCCACGCGGCGGTCGGTCAGCACCTGCTGGACGGCGGTGACCATGTGGCCCGGGGTGTAGCCGTCCGTCACCTTGGACAGCGAGCCGACGTCCAGGGCGCTGGTGACCACGCCGTTGTGCTTCTGGATCAGCCTCCGCCACAGCACTGCCACAGAGGGGGAGAGAGAGAAGAGGAGAGTGGAGAGAGAGAGAGAGAGGAGAGAGAGAGAGAGAGAGAGAGAGAGAGAGAGAGATGATATGAGAGAGAGAGAGAAAAGGAGGGGGAGAGGAAGAGAGAGAGAGAGAGAGAGAGGAGAGACAGACAGACAGACAGCAGACAGACAGACAGACAGACAGAGTGAGAGAGGGAATGTGTGTGTGCGAGAGAGAGAGGAGAGAGAGGGGGGGGGGATGGGGGAAAAGGAAAAGAGAGGGAGGGAGTGAGAGAAAGGGAATGTATGTGTGAGAGGGGGGGAGAGGGAGGGAGGGAGGCAGGAAGGAAGAGAGAGAGAGCGGAAGGATAGAGGGAGGGAGAGAGGGAGGGGAGAGAGAGAGAGAGAGGGAGGGAGGGAGGGGGAGAGAGAGAGAGGGGAGGAGGGGGGAGGGAGAGAAAATAATGTTAAAAATGTCAACAATTCTTTGTTTCACAAAATGTAACAGTCATAATGATTATGCTTAAGTACAAAAGTTCGGTTTTGTGCGTGTGTGTGCGTGTGTGTGTGTGTGTGTGTGTGTGTGTGTGTGTGTGTGTGTGTGTGTGTGTGTGTGTGTGTGTGTATGTGTGTGTGTGTATGTGTGTGTGCATGCGTGTGTGTGTGTGTGTGCATGCGTGTGTGTGTGTGTGTGTGTGTGTGTGTGTGTGTGTGTGTGTGTGTGTGTGTGTGTGTGTGTGTGTGTGTCTGTGTGTGCGTGCGCGTGTGTGTGTGTGTGTGTGTATGTGTGTGTGTGTGTGTGTGTGTGTGTGTGTGTGTGTGTGTGTGTGTGTGTGTGTGTGTGTGTGTGTGTGTGTGACTTGCGCCCCCAGTCCACTCACGGTTCCTGGAGGCGTAGTCGGGCCTGGGGACGAGGATGGTGCGCGGGGTAGCAGGAAATGAGCGGCTTCATCTCCGCCTCGAAGGGGCAGCGCGAGGTGCCAATCAGCAGCAGCCGGTTCGCCCGCCTTGATGTTCTTCAAGGCTTTGGGCAGCTCCTTCTTCAGCCTCTTTGGATCCGTCTGCAGAGACACAGACACATAGAGAGGGGGGGGGGGGGAGAGAAGAGAGGGGGAGGGAGAGAGAGAGGGACTCTTGACTCTTGACTCTTGACGCGCGCTTTCACGCCGCGCCATTTATTGTGAGGGCCCTCGGCCCGTCCACAGGAGTACGCAACATACATTTCAAATGACAAAAAACGTTTGATTGAAACGTTGATTGTAAACATAATTTGTTTTCTGATTAGAGTTTCTGTTCTTCCTATAAGTATTACTATTACATACGGGTTTCTCTGGTTTTTAAGGCATAGAAGATGTACATTGCAATATCTCTTATGGTTTCGGTGTTATCGTTTTGTAGCAGACTTCCAATGTGATTGCGTTTCTTTTTACAAAAGTGTTTGAAAATGAAATTTTTGTTCGTAATTGCCTGTAATTTGGACCCCACATTAAGAAGTGCATTTCTGTTTCTACTGTTGGGCAGAAGGGGCATGTTGTTATAGCTTCATTGTCTATGTATTTTTTATTGCCATGCAGTTCGTTTATTCCTAATCGTAGTCTTGTCAACGCTTTTCTGAACTTTGCGATTGTGTTTGGGCGGAAAGTATTCTTCAGTTTGG
>JAFLJL010005472.1:0-14425 GCA_018398815.1 Conus ventricosus
CTGCCATTGGAATCCATGATCTCGGGTGAATGACTGACCCCTTTTCGCCCTCGCACATGGATATCAAATCATTGGAATACGGATCAATCCAACTTCGAGGAGCTGCAGCTTCTGTGTCAATCTAAAAACCTCCGTCGTGGCTCTTCAGGAAACTCAAATTCAAAGCCAGAAGACCTTTACTCTTTCTGGCTTTAATATTCTTTCAAAACCTGCACAAACCATCCACGTTGGACTGTCGGGCGGTGATTGCCCTTCTCCTACACAAAACTTTGTTGTATAGTCCTGTCGCTCTGTTCTACCTCCCTTCAGGCTGTAGCGCGAGAGTCACATCTCCACAAGACTGTGACAATCTGTTCCCTTTATCTCCCACCTTCTGTCCCGGTTTGTCGTCAGGACCTTGTCAGTCTGATAGGAGAACTTCCTCGACCTTTTTTGCTGTTGGGTGACTTAAACGGTCACAATCCTCTTTGGGGTAGTGTCAGTACGTCATCCAGAGTCTGCTAATTGAGGATGTCCTTTCGGATTTGGATTTGTGTTGTCTGAACGACGGATCTGCAACTTACCTCCACCCTTCCACAGGTTCACTTTCGTGTTTAGATTTGTCGGTTTGTGACCCCTCGCTGGTCCTGGACTATGAGTGGTCTGTCCATGACGATCTGCACGGAAGTGACCATTTCCCTGTCCTTCTACAACCTGTAATAACTGAACACGTCTCTGTCTCTCAACATCTAAATTATAAGAAAGCAAACTGGGATCTATTTGCAGCCACTATTTCTAAGGAATTCCAGGACGCTGATTTCTTCAGAGTCCGGACCCCAGCAGAATCACTGACTAACACTGTGATCAAGTGTGCTAAAGCTTGTATTCCAGTGTCTTCCGATAAACTTCAAATGCCAAAAACACCCTGGTTTTGATTCAGACTGCCAACAAATTCCAAAGTTTGAAAACGGGCTCAGCGTCAGGTTGTACCAACGACCTTCGGGTCCCAACGCTCGAGCCCATCGAAAGAAACTCCGTGCCAAATCGAGACACACTTTTAAAATCAGTAAACGTCGGTCCTGGAGAAGCTTCTGCTCCAGGCTGACATCGAACACATCAAGAAAAAGTGTGGAACATCATTAAGAAAATCAAAGGGAAGAACACCTGTCCCATGTGAACCATCTCAAGTTTCGGACTCTTTAATAACGGAGAAAAAAGCAGTTGCTAATCTGCTTGCTTCAACAATTGAAAAGAATTCCTCCTCTTCTAACAAATCAGCCACTTTTGTCAAAAACAAAGCCCTAAAAGAAAAATCACCCTGCAACTTTTCGTCCGACAACATGGAGGACTACAATCTTCCTTTCACGTTAAACGAGCTGAAATCTGCCCTTACTTTCTTGCAGCGATTCCATCTCCAGTATAGATGAAATTCATTATCAACTGTTGAAACATCTTCCGCAAGAAGGTCTGAACATACTGCTACAGGAATAAAAAACCAAATGTGTGGACTACATTTTTCTTTCCCCCCTCTTGGGGGGAAAGCCCTCTTTAAATTCCCCAAATCCCCAAACCGGAAAAAAACTTTCTAATCCATAAAAACTAGCCCCATAGCTTTGACCACTTTTGCCCTTGAAAATTAAATGGAGAAAAGGGGCAATGCAAGGGCTCATGTGGAAACCAAAAACCGAGGGCCCTTTTTGGCGAAAGAACAGGGGGGTTCCCCCCGCAAACATCGGACTACTGTTGCCCAAAATTTGATTCGTCTGGAATCTACACTTAAAAAAAAGGGCTTTTGAACGACAGCATGCCGTGGAAATTTTTCCCCTTTGATTTGGGGGAAAAGGGCCCAAAAAACGTACTACCGGAAAGTCGGGATATTTAAAATTGATTTTCCACGATCTGGGTTTTCGGGGTATTTTTCCGTTTTTATTCAAAATTTTTTGGCAGAACGACAGTTTAAAGGCCCGGGGGGTTGGCGCCACTTCTCTTTTAAAGCCCACGACAGGATTTGGGGGTTTTCCACAGGGGGCAAACGTCTCCTGCCCTCTTTAGTTTTTAAATTCAACAAATTGTTAAATCAGCCAGCGGGGTTCCCGGGACTGCTTCATTGTTTGTGGATTTTTTCGCTGTCAACCCCACGGGAACCCCTGTACCCGAGGGCCCAGGCAGGCTCCAGCTTTGCGTGGAAAAAACCATCAGTGGGCGATAAAAAACTTTTTCCCCCTTTTTTCCCTCAAAAAAAAGTGTTTTCATTTCCCAAATTTTTTCCCGTCATTTTTTCCCAGACCCCTGAATTTCCCAATGGGGAAAACTCCCTTTTCCACTTTTAAAAGAGGCCAATTTCGGGATTAAATTTTGACCAAAAACCCCCATAATTTTTCTCGCCACAAAAAAAACCTCAAAACTGCTTGCCGAAAGAAACTGAAAAATTGGGTTTTTTAACGCACACCGACGGGGTGCTGAAAAGAAAACTTTGCTGCACCTCAACAAAAGCCTTGGTCCGTTCCAAACGGGACTACTTAAAGGTGCTGTGTACGGCTCCCAAGATCCTTACCCCCAAACTTTTGGGACCCAATCCCCCAATCGGGGGCTTGGGTCTCTGTTTTTTTGGAGCTTTCCCCGCCCACCCCGGGTTCCCGCCGTACGCAGGGGGGGGGGAAAACCTTCACGCCCAAAACCGCGGCTGAAATTCTTTGAATTATTAAAACCCGACTGTTCTCAAAACCCGCAGAACCCTGCCTATGACTGTGCCCTTTGCCCCCTCCTTTCCCAAAGTAAGTTTAAAAAACAACCCGAAATGTTTTTTCCGCCGTTTGGTCTTCGAAATGCGGCCTCACCGTGCGGAATGCAGGTCTAGACCTAGGAGTTGTGTCGGTTTTTTTTCCAATTTTCCCCCGGAAAACCCCAACCTTCCGTGGCCCTTTTTTTCACACCACCCGGAAATTCTTTTTTCGACCCTTGCAGTTTTTCGCAAAGAGTCTACCAGCTTCTTGGCGTACAAGGCTTTGTAGCTGGCTCTTTTTTTCCCCAAAATTCCCCCCCTTTGTAAAAAATTTTTTTCCCCGACGGTTCCAAGCCCTGAGGATGGAGGGGCCCTTGCAGCCTACTGCCCTGGGGCCCCCTTTCCCCGATACTTTTTTGGGAAACAAAACATTCAGATGTTCTGTCTATTCTGGAACTTACTGCCCTGGTACTGGCTTTTTTGTTTTCTTCATCTCTCCTCTACCCCCATCAGGGGCAAGAGAATGAGGGAAAAAATAAAATGTTAAATTTGGGCTTTGAAGATAATCTCACATTTTTCCCAAAAGGGGGCCTTTTTTTGGTTTTTTGGTGGGATTTCGCTGTCAGTTTGGGGGCCATGAGGCCGCAACCTTCCATCCAGAATTTTTTACTTTTTTTTAAAAACTTTTTAGAATTTGAAGGCGGAGGGTTAAAACATTCTTTGTTTGGGGTTTCCCCTGGTCAGTTGGCATCGGGGGGGGGAACAAAATTTGGTTTGATCGTTTGGGGCCAAGAAGGGCCAAAAGGGAAGAAACTGTCCAACATTTATACCCCCTGCTCGTTTGGGGAAACCCCAAAAAAATTAACGTTTAAATTTTAGAGACCTCGGCAGGGGGATTGGAACCCCACAAAACGGAAACAAAC
This sequence comes from Conus ventricosus, assembly GCA_018398815.1. Taxonomy (NCBI): domain Eukaryota; kingdom Metazoa; phylum Mollusca; class Gastropoda; order Neogastropoda; family Conidae; genus Conus; species Conus ventricosus. The sequence continues at coordinate 3,625 of JAFLJL010005472.1, forward strand.
TCTTTCAGATCCGTAAAACCTTAAGGACTTCCCCCCTCTAGGGGGAGGTGGGTAAAGGGGAAAGGGTTTTTTGTGCCGACTGAAAACCCCGGCCATTCGTTTTTTAAAACCCTTTCTTCCCCTTTTAAAAGAGTGAAAAAGCTCCTTTGGCACGGCGCCGCAATTACAGCACCCTTGGGCCCGGGCGAGGAGGGCCAGCCAAATTTTTAACGAGCGCCCAACCTCCCCCCCGCAGGGGCCACTCCCCCCGTCCCCACCCCCCATCCCTTTCCCCTTTTTCGCATTCCCCCCCAGCTTCTCGGTGGCGAGGTCCCCGCAGCGCGGAAACCATAAACCAGTGGCGAGGGTCCCAGGGCTGGGCCGCCCGGGAATGTGTAATCTGGTCTCCCCAGAGCCAAGAAAGTGGCTTTGCAGGAACTATGCCCCACTTGTACTGCTTTTTGTCGGGCCCCGGGGTATCCCCTTTGTGGTGGGTTTTTTGTATAAAAAAACCCTTACAATTCCCGTACTGCGGACCGACAAGGCGGGGAGAGAGAGAGAGAGAGAGAGGGGCAAAACGCCCCGCCACGAAGAGAGAGAGAGACAACAGACAGACAGACAAAGAAAGAGACAGATGGGGGGCCAAAAAAAAACGCAAAACACACACAACCTTGGTTTTTAATATCATTTTTTTTGGGGGAAAGACTTTTTAATTTGAAGCCCAACAACAAAAAAACACACAAAACCTTTTTAAAAGTTTGCATTTTTTCCCCCTGGATTGATTAACGATATTCATTTTACAACGGTGCGCGTTTTTTCCCTTAGTGTTGAACGGGGCTGGGTGTGTCTGTCTGCGGTTTTGAGTTTTTCCATGTGGTTTTGGTGTTTTGTGTGTGTTTTAAATTTAGGAATTATAATTTTATCATGTTTTTTTTACATTACATTACTTTTAAAACACACACACCCCACCAAACACACACACACACCAAAACACCACACACAAAAACCACCCCACACCACACCAGAGGAGAGAGAAAAGAGTTTAAATACTTGGGTTTTAATACTTAGCCCCCACTGTTTCTGTCCTCAAAACTTTTGTCAAGCCCTTTTCCCCGGGACGCAGCTAAACACACTTTTACTAGAAAACACAATTTTTTTTCCCGTTTTCTGCTCTTTTTTTTTTTTTTGCTGTGGGGTTTTAACAGCTTTTTCCCAAAAACATGAACAGATTTTTTTTTTGTGTTTTTTCATGCATTTGTTTTTGCTTTGTTGTAACATTTAATTTCCAAAAAAACATGAAAAAAATTTTTGGTGTGCATTTTTCATCCCTTTTTTTCGCTACTTTTGAAACATGCTGATTTTTTTAACCACACACACACACACACAACACACACACACACCACACACACAAAATGCCCAATGTTTTGGGGGAAAAGAGAGAGAAAGAGGGAGAAGAAAATTTAAAAGAAAAGCGAGGGGGGCAAAAAAAGAGTGAGGGGGGGGGGGGAGGGCAATTGCAAGAATGACAGAGGAAGACAGAGAGATTTTTTTAATGAGGGTTGGCACATGGTGGATTTTAAAAATGTATCCTCATTGTTAAAAACTCAGCTCAACATGCCTTTAAAACCCACGGACTTTTCCCCGTTAAAAAGGAAGATGTTAAAAAGTATTGCTTTTTTCCCTTTTTGAAAAGCAAAAAAAAACCTAAAAAGCCTAAACAGACTATTTTTTTTTTACCCTTTTTCCCTGTGAATTGTTTTAAAAATTGTCGCGTTGGTTGCCAGCCAGCAAGTACCCCCAACTCATGGAAAGGGGCAGTGGGGGGGGTTTGGGGGGGGGGCATTAAACGATGCCGTTAAGGAAAAAAAAAAAAAAACCTTCATCGCTCTAAAGTGATTTGCCCAAAACACAAAACACACACACACACACACACACACCCAACACACACAAATTCAAACGAAAGCCTTAACTAAAGGCGCAAGGACACGTGCGTGCCGCACAAAACACAAAACACACCCCACACAACACCCACACACCAGAGTCAAAAAGATAAGATAAGGGTAAGTAATTTGCCCTTTTAGCCCCGCCGACCGCAAAGGGCCAATCAGGGTGGAGCAAAAGAAAAAGACAGGACGACAACCCAAAAGAGGGAGAGAGTCAGGGAAAAAAGAGAAAAGACAGACAACCCGGAGGGGAGAGAGAGAGAAGAAAAAGGGAAAGAGGCCGCCCGGGGGCAAACCCCGCTGCGGGTTAAAAAAAAAACCCACACAGACGTGGCCCAAAACACGGAGAGGGTTAAATGAACCCGGGAAAAAGCACGGGTTTTAGTACTTTAAAAAAAACCCCACGTAAAGCCCTTTCCCGCGGGCCCGTTGCCCGGGATAAAGGGCTTTTTTTATAACTTAATACTGGGAAAAAAAAAACTTTTCCCCGATAACCCAAATTTTAAAAAGGACAACAAACCCCAAAAAAACCCGAATTTAAAATTTTTAAAATTGTCAACCAAAACCCCCCCCCCCCAAAAAACCCCCAATTTTTCTTTTCTCAAAGAAGGAAACGTTTTTTCCCCCCTCGCTCGCAAATGATGGATTTAGTTTTGAAATCCCGGGCAAAAAATGATATCCTGCTACTTTTTCCCCCCGTAAGACTATTTTAACACGGCAACCCCGAAAGAAGGGAAATGCGTATCCCCCAAAAACAACCGAAATTCGACTTTTTTTTTCCCCATATTCCCCCCAGGAACACCAACCAAAAAATATGGGGGGGTAACGTCGGCCTTCTTTCCCGCTGCTGATGCCGGGCGAAGGGGCGCGCGTTTACGGGGGAAAATTTGGTTTTTAATACGGAGCGCTTTATTTAGCGCCGGCCAGTTTAAAAAAGGCAAAATCTTGTCACACTGGGCGCGAAGAAAACGCCGGGGTCTCGTGTTTCCGTTTTGGGGCCCCCCCCCAACCCCCCAAAGGGGATTTGTTGGGGGGGGGACTTGCACGATGTGAAAACAAAAAAACATTTTACACGGAGGGGCCTGAAAATCCTGTTCAGGGGGTCCCCCCCCTGACTGATCCCCCGAGTTTTTTTTAGAGAGATTAACATTTTTTTATCTTATGTAAGATTTTAAAGGAAGAAAGAATTTTAACAAAGTTTCTGGTGGTTTTTTAAACGGGGGGGCCCTTTATGGTGTATGAAAATTTTTTGTTTTTTTTTTTTAAAAGACTTGGGGGAGGGTTTATTTTAACGTGGTGACAGCCCTGTGTGGCCTTTCGGGCCCGGCTTTGGGGGAAAAAGCAAAAATTAAAAAAATCTTAACTCTGATAAAAACCCTTTTTTAATGTAATTTTTCCCTTCCCTTTCCCCTGTGTGCGTTTAAAGTGTGTTTAGCCGTGAAGCACGCCGTGTGTGTGTGTGGTTTTTCAAATACATTTTTTGCATTTTTTATGGTGAACCCCCCCCAAAAATTTTTTTGACCCCCGGGAAAAAATTTTAATGTGGTTTTTTGTCTGAGTCTGACTTCTAAATTTTTTGGAAATAAGTATCACTGCATGTGCAACATTAAAGTATTTTTTCTCAGTTGATGGTTTATATTAACATTATTAAAAAATTTATTTGCAGTTTATACCCCGAAAAATGGATTTTCCGATTTGAAAAAAATTTGGGGGCCTTTTGTCTCCCCCTGGGGTAAAACCTTTTATCAAAATTTAAAATTTTTTTTTCAGTCTCCCTGAAAATTTTAATCCCCCCTTTTTAGAAATTTTTAGTCAAGAGAAAAAATTTCAAAAAATAATTTGGGCAAGTGTTTTTTTTGCTTTTTTAATGTATCCAAAAAAGCTTGAAAAAAAAAATCCCCACCCCTTTTTACTTTCCCCAGGGCAGTCGGGGCTCCAAGAGGTCAGCCCAAACCCCAAACTTTCCCCCTTCCACAAGCCCGTACACCCGCTGCCATCCCCCCCCCCACAATCTTCCCCCCCTTCTTCCACTTCCCCCCCCTACCTCTGCTGCTGACCCAAAGTCCTTTAAAGGGTGGGGGACTGTGGATTTATTCCAAGACAGGAAAAGCTTATCGGGTTTGGGCCCCCCCAAAAACAGATCCGAAAATTTTCGAACCGAAAAGTAAGTTTTGGGGGGGGGGGTGTTAAATTGAAAACCAAAATTCTGGAAAGTGTGGTTTCCCCAGGCGTGTGGGGCTTTTGTCAATTTTTGGGCATTTTTTTTAACATAGGTAATTTTAAAAAAATTTTTGATCAGTCCCCTTTTTGGGCCCCAAAAAAAGATTTTTTTTTTATTCCTTTTTCAGAAAAGAAAGGGCTATGTTGGGAAATTTTTTTTAAAATTTAAACATGTTCTGATTTTTCCTTCTTAAAACTGGGACGTGAAAATTTTTTGATTGTTTTAAAAAAATTGTTAACCACCTGGGAAATAAAAAATATTATGGGTCGAGGACAAACCCCGTAAAAGGTTTTTGGGAAAGGATCCTATCAGAGGGATCCAAGACCTTACCCCTTAAACCCGAAATGTCCTTCCCCGACGGCCCTTCTATAGATTTTTGGGATTACCTTTTTTGCTTTCCCTTTTTGTGTGTTTTGGTTGTGGTGGTTTGTGGTTTTGGTGTGTGCGTGTGTGTGTGTGTGTTTTTGGGGAGGTGTGGTTTTTTGTCAAGTTCAAAGTTGTGTATTGCTTTTGTGCCGAGCGGCGATGTGAAAGTTGTTTGAAGTTTTTACTTGCAACCATACAAAATTTGTCCCTTAAAAAAGGGTTTTGGGTTTTTTCATGTTTTTTTCCCGTCAGGCAGGTAAAACAGTTTGATTTTCTGGTGAAAACTTGACCTCCCACAGAGAACAATGTCCCGGGTTTTGGTTTTTTTTTAGGGTGCTAATTTTTGCTGTCTCTCTTGGGCTGCATAAACTGCCAACTTTTACGGGAAAAAAGGGACTAAAGGTTTTTTTAAAATTTTTCCCATTTTCGATTTTAAAAAAACCCCCCCGGTTTAAAACCCAGTTTTCCACAAAAAAAAAAAAAAAAAGCCCAAAATTAAAAAAAAGAACCCTTTGGCAATGGGCCGAATGAAAAAGAAAAAAGTAAACTCCCAAAATAGGGATGAAAGGGGCATAAAATAGGCCCATTCCGCGCAGGGGCAAAGCGCTGTTTTACATAGTCAAAATGGCGCTTCAATTGGGAGCACGGAGAAAAAACCCCAAAACCTAAACGATTCCGCGGTAATTCTGCCATTATTTGAAAGTTACCATGGGTTTACTTCTTGCCCTTCAAAGGGGTTTAAAAGTTTTTCTTTTTTGCACCATGTGTCCGATTCCGGTGAATATTTCACATTGGGGGGGAAAAGATTGGCCCAACACAGAAGACCCGAAGCACAAAAAAAAAAACGAAAACGAGGAATCGGCTGCCGCAAAAAAAAAATGATGGGGCAAAAGGGCCCTTTTTATGGCCTTGCATTAGCAAAAGTTTTAGCCAGGGGGGTTTTAAAGAAGGGGGCCCAAATCCCCCGACTGCAAAAAATAGTGAAAAAAAAAAAAAACCTTGATCTTTTAACACGGGTCAAATAGGGGTGGGAGAAAAGGGGGTTTGAACCCGAAGGACGGGGGTAGGGGGGTAGCTTATGGAGCCTTAAAAACTGGGTTTGGGGGGGGATTGGTAAAAAAAATGGAGTGGAGGCGGGGTTTTAATTGGAGCAAGGAGTGGGGGGGGTATGGTTTTAAAAAAAACTGTGTTGTGTTTTTAAGGAAAAAATGGGGGGTGGGGGGGAAATTGGGTGAAAAATGAAATGGGGGTGTTGTTTTAAGAAACAAGACTGTGGGGTTTTTATTGATGAAACATGACTGGGGGTTAAGTTGATTAAACATGGGCGTTTGGGGGAAAAAATTTATGGATCCAAGGCCTAAAGGGGGGTTAAATTGTGAGTCATAAAGGGGAAGGGTGAAGTATGGAACCCTGAAAAAAGTTGGGGGTAGCGAAAGGAAGCCCAGGGGCTGTGGGGGTTCGTTGATTGGGAGGGCAGAGCATCTTTTATGCATTTCCAAAAATCAATATGGGGAAAAAAAAAGGTTTTGGGGAAGTCTTATTTGTGTGTTTTTTTATATTAAAACTATAGAAAAAATATGGTGGCTACCCACAAAAAAGGCTTTTTTTTTCACAAAATAATTTCTTGTATGCAAATAAAAAATGCATTTTTGATATGGGTTTTTAAAGGCTTGCTTTTTAAATTTTTTTCCTATCAGGGAAAAAGAAAAATATGCCTGTCAAGTGTAAAAAAAAGGGTTCAGCTTCAGGGGGGTGCGCCCCCCGGCCCCCGCTGTTTTAGGAGGGGGGGGGCCCCCCCCCCCGAACCCACCCCCCTAAGGGGGGTTATCTTTTTGACTCTGGGGATTTTGGGAGCTAAGGGGGGAAAAAGATTTCAAGGAGAGGAAAAACACAGGGCCCAAAAAATATAATTTTTTAACTTGATATATTGCGTTGTCGTTTTGCCCACAGAAGAAAATCCCCACCACTGTACGTGCAAAACCGGGGCAGTTTTGGCTTCGGGCCCCCATTTAGGTCGTCTCCTTATTTAGGGCAAAAAACGCCCCCGAAAATCCGGAAAAACCTTGCAGCAAAGGAAATTTCCAGGGGGGGCGGGTTTGGGCCAAACAGATTAGAGAATTTCTTTCAAATATCTCCCAAATTGCCCCTTTTGGGGCAATCTATTAAACTTTAAAAGTTTTACAGCTTTTTTTTTTACTTTACATTTAGTTTTTTTAAATCTTTTTAAATTTTTTGCATTTTGAGATACGGATAAAAAAAACGAGTTAAAAGGAAACAAAGAAAATTGGTGGCAAAAAAAAAAATTTTAGGATCGGTCTTTTTCATGATGATAACCCGGGTTGCTAGGATGGCCACAAATTTCCGTATCGGGTGACCAAAATGGCTTTGATTGGGTTGGAGAATTTCCAGGATAGCCCCCACAATTTAGTCACAGGATTTAGGGACCTTTGGGAACCCCTGTTTCATGGGCGGGGGAGATGACAAAAAATTTTTCTCGAATCAGTAATAAAAAAAAAAACCGGCAGGTTTGGGGTTTTGGGGAAGGGGTCTGAAAAAAATTAAAAACTCATGGGATTTTGGGGGATTGTTTCCTTCGTAAAACTCCGATTATAAGAAAAAATTTTTAAGATGAAGGATATTTGAGGTAAATTGTTTTTTAATAATAAAAAAAAAAAAACAGAATTGGGGATTTGTGTAAAGTCACTGGTCTGGAATTATTTTAAGGAAATGGAAAGGTGGGGGGTTTTACAATCAGTTGCTTTTTTAAACAAAAAGAAAAAGAATGGGGGGTGGTTTACCGTCTTTGACGTGAATCTTTTGCCAAAAAAAATAGAACGGGTTTGGGGGTTTTTGGATCCAAAGTCTAAAAAAAATATAGATGACTGGAATAGTGGGTAATTTATAATCAGTAGTCCCTTTAAAAACAAAAAAATGGAAAGGTAAAAAGGGTACAGTCCCCGTTTAAATAGAATCCCGCATAAAAGAATGGTTGAGGGTGCACAGTCATTGTTTAAAAACATTTATTTATGGGAACCCCTTGGCAAAAAAAAATGGTGGGGGGTACTATCAGTGGTCTGGAACAAATATAGACAAAAGGAATGGTGGTTTTTACTATCAAGGGGCTGGGAACATATATAGACAAATGGAATGGGGGTTAAATATCAGTGGTCTGGAAGCAAATATAGAAAAAAGGGAAAGGTGGGGGCCCATCAGTGGTCAGGAAGCATATATAGACAAATGGAATGGTGGTGGTGTACTATCAGTGGTCTGGAAGCATATATAGACAAATGGAATGGTGGTGGTGTACTATCAGTAGTCTGGAAGCATATATAGACAAATGGAATGGTGGTGTACTATCAGTGATCTGGAAGCATATATAGACAAATGGAATGGTAGTGGTGTACTATCAGTAGTCTGGAAGCATATATAGACAAATGGAATGGTGGTGTACTATCAGTAGTCTGGAAGCATATATAGACAAATGGAATGGTGGTGTACTATCAGTGGTCTGGAAGCATATATAGACAAATGGAATGGTGGTGGTGTACTATCAGTAGTCTGGAAGCATATATAGACACTAAGACAAATGGAATGGTGGTGTACTATCAGTGGTCTGGAAGCATATATAGACAAATGGAATGGTGGTGTACTATCAGTCTGGAAGCATATATAGACAAATGGAATGGTGGTGTACTATCAGTGGTTCTGGAAGCATATATAGACAAATGGAATGGTGGTGTACTATCAGTAGTCTGGAAGCATATATAGACAAATGGAATGGTGGTACTCTCTTTGAGGTTGAGGAAAAGAATCATGCGGATGCAATGATAATTATTTCCAAAAATTAGGGGTCAGACTCGGTACGAAAAAACTCACTTCCAAATTTTCAGGGGGTCACAAAAATATTTAGGGGGTCACCATTAATAACTACTTGAAAATGTAGTGAAAATGCACACACACACATGCACACACACACATACATACACACACACACACACCACACACACACACACACACAACACACACACACACACACATACATGAGCGTGCTGTCACTGGCTCTCACACATAAATCCACAGAGAAAGAGACAGAAATACATAAGAAAAGAGGTGCTTATAATAAGGTTAATAAAACATTCAAGACTGTGCTAAATATTATTTATTCATATTTGTGTCTATGTTTTTAAAGTGTTATCAACTAACATGAGTAAATGTTAGCACCTGCGCTATCAGGAATTTAACAGTGAAACTTGATTTGTGGGATGTCCTCTTGAATTAGCACAGAATTTCCACTAGACGAGCCATTCCTTCAGTGTTGAAATATTTCATGCAGGGATGAAAACTCCGCCATTATTTTTTCACATCTCCGAAAAAGGAAAAAATCTCCGCCGAAAAAATATTCGAAAAGTGAAGCTCTGAAACGATCTCAATTGTCTGCACAGCCAGCTTCGTCTCTGTCGGTAATGTTCTCAGACGGCACAGTTCTCATTCTGCTTCCTTCCAGTGTCATTTCTCATCATGGCGTCGATTCACAGCGAGAGTTTGCCGCCAGTGAATGAGAAAAAAAAGAAGTATGTGAACCATTGGAAGGCCGAGTGGCTGCAGAAGGAGGTGTGTGACCGCAGAGCCGGGGATTTCATAAGAAAAAGTGACAAAGACGGCGAATTTAAAGCGTTTTGCGAACCTTGCCAAAAGTGTCTACTTTGGTAGCCGTGGCTTTGTGGCAATCAGAGATCACATCAAGCGTCCCAGTCACCAACAGAAGTGTGTGTATTTCCTTCACCATTACAGCATGTTTTCAGACCTTAGCCAGTCACCAACAGAAAGTGTGTGTATTTCCCACACCATTACAGCATGTTTTCAGACCTTAGGGTATGCAACAATCTACGTTTCATTTCCAGTGATAGTTTGACTCCCACTCTGATTTTTGTACATGTGTCATTTCCAATGATAGTTTGATTCTAACTGATTTACTTATCTACAGGCCTTAGTCTTTATGTCCTGAAAGCACTGTTTGTCAAATTTTCTCCAGCTACAGCTCCTAGGATTCATCATACTAAATGTTTGCTTTGTCTCAGTTGATGTAGTTTCTTTCCACATCAGTCTCAGTCTTCAAGGTGTTGAAAGTTGTTTTATAGAATGAGTTGTTTAGAAACAGGAAAGTGATTTCTAAAGGTTTTTATGCCTTATTTAACTCTTTCATCCCTACAACCGGTTTTCCGGTTTGCAGAAATCCTACCCTTCCTTCCTGCAGCCCGGAAAACTGGGCAGCACAAAATCCCTCCTTTCCTTCCTGCAGCCCGGAAAATCGGTTCTCGCGGTAAGCGCTTTGAACTTCGCACGAGTCGCGTCATCGGTACACGTCATGACCGGGTCACTCGCTCGGCAATGTTTATGAATGGAATGGATGCCAGAAGATCTTTCTAATCCATCTAAACTACCGTCCAATAGCTTTGACCAGCTGTGTCTGTAAACTGATGGAGAAAATGGTCAATGCTAGGCTCATGTGGAAACTCGAAACCGATGGCCTTTTGGCGAAAGAACAGTGTGGTTTCCGCAAACATCGTAGTACAGTTGACCATTTGATTCGTCTGGAATCTACACTTAGGAACGCTTTTTTAAACAGACAGCATTGCAGTGGCAATTTTCTTTGACTTGGAGAAGGCCTACGATACCACCTGGAAGTCGGGGATACTCCATGATCTCCACGATCGGGTTTTCGAGGTCATCTTCCTCATTTTATTCAAAAATTTTTGGCAGAACGACAGTTTCAGGTCCGGGTTGGCACCACTCTCTCTGATGTCCACGAGCAGGAGTTGGGTGTTCCACAGGGGAGCATACTATCTCCTGCCCTCTTTAGTATTAAGATCAACAACATTGTGAAATCAGTTCAGCGGGTTCAGACTGCTCATTGTTTGTGGATGATTTTGCTGTCTACGCAACTGGAAGCCTGTACCCGAGTGTCCAGCGCAGGCTCCAGCTTTGCGTAGAATAAAATCCATCGGTGGGCGGATGAAAACGGTTTCACCTTTTCTGCTACAAAAACCCAGTGTATTCACTTCCATAATTTCCGTCAGTTTTTTCCAGATCCGGAACTTCAGAGGGAAACTCCCTTCCAGTGTTAAAGGGCAAATTCTGGAGTCATTTTGACCAAAAACTACTTCTCAGCATATTAAAACCTCAGAACTGCTTGCCAAAAGCATGATTTCTGGGGTAGTAGCACACATGGGTTTGACTTGCATAAGACTATAACCTGTTGCTCAGCATTTACTCAAATACTCTTAAAGCAACC
>JAFLJL010005473.1:2500-5000 GCA_018398815.1 Conus ventricosus
TAAAAGGCAAGTTTCCCCGGACTGAGAGTGACGTCACGATAAAATCCGAGTTCATGCAATGGAATTGCTGAAGAGGTGGATTTTTTTTTCCTCTGGGTGTTGTATGTGTGTGTGTGTGTGCTCGTGTGTGTGAGTTGTGTGTGTGTGGTGTGGTTGTGTGTGTGTGTGTGTGAGTGTGTGTGTGTGTGTGAGGTGTGTGTGTGTGTGTTGTGTGTGTGTGTGTGTGTGTGTGATGTGTGTGTGTGTGTGTGAGTGTTGTTGTGTGAGTGTTGCTGTGTGTGTGTGTGTGTGGTGTGTGTGTGTGTGTGTGAGTGCGTCGTGCGTGCTTGTGTGGATGATTGTGTGTGTGTGTGTGTGTGTGTGTGTGTGTGTGTTGTGTGTGTGTGTGTGTGTGTGTACGTGCGTGCGTGCGTGTGCGTGCGTTGTGTGTGTGTGTGTGTGTGATGTGTGTGTGTGTGTGTGTTTTGCTGCCTTCGGAACAAGCCTCACTAAGCTTTGGCAAGAACGGGCTGGCACACAACTTCAACATTACTGCTGCCAGATGGAAAAATATTCAATTCAAAGGTATGGTTTTCCCTATGGCTTCGTGGACGTATCAACAAGGGGAACGAGTATTACTCATTTTTTACAGCTGGTCTATTTTGGTTTCCCTTGAGATTATTTATTTTTTTGTTGTTCGCCAAACCGCGCTGTGGGTCCAGTTGTTTCCCTTTCACAGTTTTTTAAATATATTCCTGCATTATAAATTCCTGTATTATAAATTCCTGCATTATAAATTCCTGCATTTATAAATTCCAGATTCCATGGAAGTATCTAGGACAGAAATTGGGCGTTTTAAATACTTCTTTTTTTTTTTTGTGGTGCAGGTGTTTCTTGATGAGGTAAACAGGAAAATCAGTGTGTTATGAAGGAAATGGTTCTACAAATGGGTACAGGAATGACAAATTTCTCTGTGAATTAGTAGCACAGGTATGATTTTAAGACATTCTTCTTTTTTTGTGAATAGGAAGTACTGCAGATGTTGACAAGAATAGCACCTTTACAGGACAATAGAGAAAAGAAATGCTACACAAAGTTGGGAATTGGGGGGAGGGGGAGGGCAAGTAGACAAAGATAGTATAGAAAGTTGGGGAATTGGGGGGGGGAGGGGGAGGCAAGTAGACAAGATAGTATTTGAAAAGTTGGGGAATTAGGGGGGGGGGGGTGAGAGGGGAGGCAAGTAGAGATTGATAATATAGAAAGTTGGGAATTGGGGGGAGGGGGAGGCAAGTAGACCAAGATAGTATAGAAAGATGGGGAATTGGGGGGGGGGGGGGAGAGGGAGGCAAGTAGAGAAAAGATAATATAGAAAGTTAGGGGAATTGGGGGTGGGGGAGGCAAAGTAGACAATGATAGTATATGAAAAGTTGCGGAATTGGGGGGGGGGGGGGGGGGGGCGCAAGATAGAAGAAAGATGGTATGGAAGTAGGGGATTGGGGGGGCTGGGGGGGGTGGGGAGGCATAGTTGAGAAAGTTGGTATTATAGAAAGGTGGGGAATTGGCGGGGGGGGGGGGGCAAGTACAGGTGAGATGTTTGGAAAGTTTGAGGGAATTGGGGGGGGGGGGGGAGGCAAGTACAGAGAGATGGTATGGAAGTTGGGATTGGGGGGGGGGGGGGAGGAAAGTACACGAAGATTGGTCATGGGAAAGTTGGGGAATTGGTGAGAGGCAAGTACAGAATGATTGTATTCCCTGAAGATGGAAGTATGGCTGCCTTAATGGCGGGATTAAAAAGGGGTCATACACACAAAAACGGCCACTGCCCTGGGCTTTAAGGGAAGTGTCCGCAGGGTAATCAAGCTGCGTAAGCAGAAAGAAGAAAGAAAGAAAGATGGTATAGAATAAGTTGGGGAAATGGTGGAGGGAGGGGGGGCGGAGGCAAGGTCAGAAAGATGGTATGGAAAGTGGGGAAATGGAGAGAGGGGCAAGTACCAAGAAAGATGGTATAGAAAGTTGGGAAAATGGGTGGGAGGGGCGGGGGAGGCAAGTACAGGAAAGATGGTATGGAAAAGTTGGGGAATTGGGGGGGGGGGGGGAGGCATGTAAAGAGAGATGTATAGAAGGTCTGGGAATTGGAGGGGGGGGGAGGCAAGTACAGAGAGATGGGTTATAGAAGTTGGGGAATTGGGGGGGGGGGGGGAGGCCAAGTACGAGAGATGGTATAATAGTTGGGGAGTTGGAGGGGGGGGGGGGAGGGGGGAGGCCAAGAAAGAGAGATAGGTATAGAAAGTTGGGGGAATTTGGGGGGGGGGGGGGGGAGGAAGTACAGAAAGTAGATATTATAGAAGTTGGGTCATTGGAGTGAGGCAAGTACAGGAAAGGTGGTATAGAAAGTTGGGGAAATTTGGGGTGGAGGGCAAAGTACAGAAAGATGGTTAGTGAAAGTTGGGGAATTGGGGGAGAGGCAAGTACAGAAGATGGTATAGAAAGTTGGGGAATTGTGGAGGGGGGGGGGGGGGGG
>JAFLJL010005473.1:10000-30000 GCA_018398815.1 Conus ventricosus
CTCACTAAGCTTTTGGCAAGAAACGAGCTTGGCACATTGCTTGAACGTTAGCGCTGCCAGATGTGAAAGTATTCCTTTCAAAGCTGCTGGTCTTCCTATGGCTTTCAAGTATCAACAACATGGGGAAGAGAGTAGTACACCTTACCTTTTTTTTTCCAGCTGTCCATTTTGGCTTCACCTTGAATGTGGGGATTTAATTTTTTTTTTACATTTTTATTACCCATCAACTCTGGAGGTTTGATTCTTTCCTTTTGCAGTTTTTATAAATTATTGCATTTGAAGGGAAGTTTTAGGACAGAACTTGGCTTTTAAATACTTTTTTTCTGCTGCAGGTGTGTCGCTAATGATGAAACAGGAAAAAGTGTGCATTTATGAGCGGAAATGGTTCCCTTTATGAGTACAGAACTACATATATCTGTGAAATGTTAGTGCGAATGTACTTTACGACACTAAGCTTCTTTGAGAATGGGACGCATTGCAAATATTGGGTTCAGAGTAGAATCTTCACCTGAAACTTGGTACGAGTGTACTCTTAAGAAATTATTTTAAAATAGGAGCTATAGCAGAAATCAGTGCAGAATAGCGACTTGTTATGAATTTTAGTACACGTATATTCTAACAGAAAACCAACTCATTAATACATAGCAACTATTGCAGATATCGTTTCAGAATAGCGTCTAATCGTGAAATTTTAGCACAAGTATATACTTATAGAAAACCAACTCTTAACTAAATGAGGTCTATTCCATGCGACGGTACAGATATAGCGTTTTCAATCCGAAATTTGGGTACAAGCATACCTTCATAACCTTCCAAATCACTCATGAATGGGAATTGCAGCAATTCATTTGACGTAAGATTATCTTCAAATCGAGCAGAACTGAAGAACAGAACTTGAAATGGTCAGATTTGTAATTTCATAGCTTACTATGACATATAGGCTAGTGAGTTTGTTGCGTATTGTCGAATTGGACTAAAGACCCGCCTTGGCGTAAGGCTGTGTCAGGCCAATTGACATAGGCTAGAACACCAAGGCTACATCAAAATGTTGTTATGCTCTGCATAGTTATGCGGGGATTGTCTTCAGTTGTGACAAGCTCCTAGCATAACATTATCAGTTTCCAAAATTCCCCGAAGTCGGAGTGTGGCTGCATCTGTGGCGGGGTAATCAAAAACGGTCACACACGAAATGTTCTCATCCCCAGCTGATGCATTTGTGCTATAGTGTTCAAGTACTTCGGCTGTTGGATGATCCCTGGAGTCTTTTAGCCAGGTACGACAACAACAACAACAACAACAACAACAACAACAACAACAACAACGACTAAAGACAAGTCGTAAGAATAAAAAAATGTGATCCTATTGAAAATATTCATGAATAGAAAGACACTGCTGTGAAAACAAACCAAACAACCAAACAGTATTAACAACAACAACACACAACAACAACAACAATAACAACAACACTCATACAGACACGCACGCACGCACGCACGCACACAGGGGCGCACTCGTATAAAGAGTTTACTGGGATGCATAAGAAGAAGCGACAAATTTCTCGTGCACGCAATCACAATATTTAGCAATCAATTGTCTGAATCTGCTTGGGCGTAATGTTTTACTCCCTGGAACTAAAATTTTCTATATCATACGCAATAGGAAATATCAAAGCTTGACATAAAAATACCTGACAGAATACTGTTCTTCAGCATCATCATCATCATCATCGTAAACAGCATCATCATCATCATCGTAAACAGCATCAACGTCATCATCATTCCTTCTTCTTGACCTTACAGACAAGTTCCTAGTAGAACAAACACGTGATCCACAGACACAAGATGTTTTGTTCCACGAATGACCTACAAAGTAGACGAGAGTTCTGTATACCCATCTAGACAGAAGTTATGTTGGATTAAAGAGATGAAGAGAGAAGTAAACCCAAACCTCATTTGTCCCTTCTCTCCGATACGGTGTTGCAGTGGTGGTGGTGGAGGTGGTGGCGGTGGTGGGGGGCCCCCTGTGAACATGAGTTTTAACGTCCTTTTAAGCCAGGACTTTTTAAAGCCCCAAAAACGATCCCCTCTTTTTTCTTCTCGTTGTAAAAACCCCTGTCGGGGTAAATGCAGGCCCTTTTTCCCCCTGAAACGATCTTTTTTTAGGGAAAATTTGATCTCATAGCGGGGTGATTTTTTAAATCTTTTTATTAACATTTGATGGAAAAAGTATTAAAATGAAAAATTTTTTGGGTCGTTTAAACATCTTTTCCTTTGGGGGGGGCAATATGGCATATTAGTTTTGATGTTTGTGAACAGAATCACATTCTTTGCTGCCCCTTTCCCCTTTTTTTAAGCTTGGCCACCTAAAGGGGCCTCTTTAACAAAAAAAACTAACACGAACACACGGCCTATAGCCCCTTATATAAAATGTCTAACCCTTGGGGGCTTAATACACAAATTTTTCCTTTACGCGAGTCAGCCCTTTTTGTTGACGCAGAGGGGGGGCACTCTTTTTTTCATACCAACCCAGCATTGGTTTTTTTAAAACAAATCTCATTTCGTTCTTGAGACAACTCCCCCTTTTTTATCAATCCCAGATAAAGAAAAAAAAAAAATAAAAATAATGAAAAATAAAAAGGTTGCTAAAATCAGCATTTCTTTTTGACACATCTTTTTATTCGTTTTTTGATTCAATTTAGAATTTTTCGTTACGCAAGTGATTTACTTTTTGTAAACACAAAAAGAAAACCTTCAGTCGACTTCAAAGTAAACATTTTTTTTTGACCCTTTGTCACCCCTAAAAAACCCTTTAAATCTGATCACTTTTTTTGTTGTTGACTAAAATGGGGGGCCTTTTTCCAATGAAACCAGCACATTTTCTTTCTTGGGGATCCCCTCGACATAATTAAAACCATTTTTTGACTAAAACCGGGCATTTGTTTTCCACATGGGGGAATTTATTTTTGGGTTCACAAAAACCATTTTGGGTTTGCTGAGCGTAAACCAAAAAACAAGCTGACACCTGTATCTTTAGACACAAAAATTTTTCCCAAACATCTTCGACAAGTGCGCGATTCAAGGGGATAAATCCCCCCAAACAAACGAAAAAGCCCTCCCACGACTGAATCAAAAAAATCGGCGCTTTCACTTATCACCCCGGGAAAAAAGACACAGCTTTTTGATGATTGTTGCACATTACAAAAACACAATTTCCACCCCGGGCGAACAGCGCCCAAAAAAATTTACACGCACACAATGAAATCACGGGGGGCCGCTTGTGGCCTAAAATTAGAGCCACGTGCACATAAACAAAACTCAGGAACGCGGGTTTAAAAAAGCTCCCACTAACACTTTCCTTCTTTTTTCTTCTAACCTTTTCTGCGGATTTAAAAAGGTGCTGTCACAGAAATTTTTTTTCCCAAAAATTTTCCCTCCCCCCTTTTTATTTTTGCTGTCTGACTATTAAAACCCATCTATTGTGGGATTCATTTTAGGTGGTACAATATTTAAGAAATGCAGGAAATTAGTTCAATTTTACAGAAAACAGAACTGCCCTTTATTGCGAGCGGGAAAAAGGGGAATTTTAGAATTGGAATTTTAAGTGAAACAACAAATTTCGAAACACGGGGGGGGGGGGGGGGGGGGGGGGGGGGGGGGGGGGGGGGGGGGGGGGGGGGGGGGGGGGGGGGGGGGGGGGGGGGGGGGGGGGGGGGGGGGGGGGGGGGGGGGGGGGGGGGGGGGGGGAGAGAGGAGAAAAGGAGAAGAGAGGAGAGGAGAGAGGGGGAGGAGAGAGGAGAAAAAGAAAAGGGGGAGAAGAGAGAGAGGGGAGAGGAGAGAAAAAAAAAAAAAAGGGGGGAGAGAAAAAAGGGGAGAGAGAGAGAAAAATTTAAAAAAACCTTTTAAGGGAAATTCTTTTTCAAAACACGAGGGGAGAGAGAAAAAGGAGAGAGAGAGAGAGAGAAGAAGAGAGAAAAAGAAAAAGGAAAGGGAGAAAACAAGAGGAAAAATAAAAAGGAAAGAGGAGAGAAGAGAGAGAGAGAGAGAGAGAGAGAGAAGAGAGGGAAAATTAAACAAAATTTTTTAAAGGAATTCCCTTAATCAAAACAAAAGGAGAGAGAGAGAAGAGAGAAGAAAAAAGAGAGATGAGAAGAGAGTTTAAAAAAAATTTTTAAGGAATATCATATAAAACGGGAGGGGAAGAGAGAGGAGGGAAGGGGAAGGGAGGGGAGAAAGAGCCCCAATTAAGGGTTTGAGTTGGGGTTTTTGGGTGGGGGGGGTTTTTGGTGTGGTTTGTGGGGCCCTGGGCTTGTGAGGGCCCCGGCCCCGCCGCGTTTGGGGTTTTTGTGTGTGTGTGTGTGTGGGGTTGTGTGTGGGGTGTGTGTGGTGTTTTTTGGTTCCCCCACCTTCCCGGGTGCTTTTTTGGGTTCACGGCCGCGCCGGCCGGCGCCGGCGGGGGGTGGTTTTGTGGTGTGTTTGGTTTTTGGCTTTCTCCACATTTAAAGTTTGGGGGCCATTTTCCCCGGTTAAAGGGGTTTTTTGGGTTCAGGGGTTGGTTCGGGGGGGGGGGGGGGGGGGTGGGGGGGGGGGGGGGGGGGGGGGGGGGGGGGGGGGGGGGGGGGGGGGGGGGGGGGGGGGGGGGATATTTCTGGCGCCGCCATCCTCAACCCCCCCGTGCAGAAGGTCAGCGTCAGTTCTATGAAGCGGAAAGCGCTCGCAGATTGCGCTCAAGTTTGGCGAAACTCAGCCCCCGTCCCCAGAAGAGGGGGCCCCCAAAGGGGGCAAAAAAGGTCAAAACTTTTGCGGGCAGCGGGAAAAAGGTCTAAAAACAAAAGGGTGGAGGAATCCAAGGGGGGCAGCTGCTTACCTTAGGACAACATTGCAAAGGGGTTGACTCCCAAAACCCCAGTATCTCATATACATAAAAAGATACGGGGTTTTGGGGCCAGTAAAACCCTTGATTGTGCAAATGACAGTTCGGGGTCATCTAAAAGCTGCTTTTTACAATTGGGAAGGAGCACTTTTTGAAAGGCATTAAAGACAAGGTTTTGGGGATAAGGAAAGAGAAAACCAAAGGGGGTGCTGCGGTTTACCTTAAACAACATTGTGCGAGAAAAACTCGGTATCTGAAAATGCTTTTTCCCGGGTTATTTTAAAAACCCGAGGGGGGAAAATAAAAGCAAAATTTTAGAAAGAGGGGGGTTTATTTAGCGCTAAGGCCCACGACAAGCCGGAAAGGGGGAAAAATGGGAAAAAAGCTTTCAAACCTCTTGGGCCCTTTTTTGGGGAAAAAAAACAAATAACTTTTAGGACAGGGGAAAAACGAAAAAAGAAAAACCCCATTTTATTCTCCATTTGGGCCAATATCAAATTATGATTTGGTTTCCCGTTTTTTCTTTTTAAAACTGTCCAAAATTTTTCGTTTTTTTGCCTGAAGAAACCCAAGGGGGCGAAATGCATTGTGTCTTGCCCCTGTACTCTTTTTTGTCAGTGCCCTTTGGGGGTAAACTAACCCCCTCTCTTTAAATTTTTTTTTTAACAAGGCAAGGTTTTTTGGGGTAACTGGGGGAACGTTTTAAAATTTAGCCGGGGAAAAAGCGGCGAGAAAGAAAGGGGAACCCTAAAACAAAAACCCAACCCCAACGCTTCACAACAAATAAATGCAATATAATCCATCCTTCAGTACATCCAACGCATCGAAAACAGAATGCAATGCAATAAAAACCAAACATTTTCATTCATCCCCAAACGCATCGCAACAGAAGGGCAATGCAATATAACCCAAACCCACACGTCAGAAACATCACAACAGAATGCAATGCAATTAACCCCATCACACGTCAGTACATCACAACGAATGTTTTTGCAATAAATCCATCAAAACGCAGTAAAACACAAAAAAAGGCAATCCCAATATAATCCTCACACCCCAGTACATCAAAACCCGCGGGCGCGAACACCCCGCAAGTGCATTAAAGAACAGGCCCCCCGCACAAAACAAATGATAGAGCAAAAACCCAAACCACCCAAATTTCCCGTAAAAAAAAAACAGAATAATCCAACACAACAAAAAGTTTTTTTTACAACAACACTAAAAATACAATATACAACGGGGCCCTTTTTCCCCCTGGGCCTCACGACCCCGGGCCCACACCGGGGCAAAAAACATCCGGGGCTGGACAAGACCCCCCCCCCCTACCCCCCTTTTTCCCCCCCCCCCCCCCCCCCCCCCCCAATCCCTCCACTGGGAAAAACCATGACATTTTTGTCGGGGAAAGGACCCCTGACTTCTTTGGGAAATACCATCCACGGATTTTTTGCGACCCCCCCCCCCCCCCCCCCCCCCCCCCCCCCCATGCCTACCTCCATTTGGGTTTTTTTCCCTTGGTTTCTAAAGAAAAATCTGTCGGGGTTTTGTGTGACAAATTTTCCCGGGAATTTAGGAGAGGATATAGCCCCCCCCCCCCCCCCCCCCCCCCCCTCCCCCTCCCCCAGTTTGTACAATTTTTTTGGGGGAAAAAACTGTGCCCTCTCTCTCCCTCCCCCCCCCTCCCTTCCCTCCGGTTTGCCCAAAATTTTGGGGGAAAAAAGGGACCCCTGCAAAAAAACCCAAAACGTTTTCCCAAACCTTTTTTTTCCCAAATTTTGGGAGTGGGGGTTTCTTCCGCTTCCGCCCCCCTTTCCCCCATTTAAACCCCCGGTTTTTCCCAACAAAAAACCCCCCCCCCCCCCCCCCCCCCCCCCCAACCCTTAAACCCTTTTTCATAAAAAACTGATCCGGCCCCTGCCATGTTTTTCCGCTCCGCCCCCAAAAAACCTCTGTCTGCCGGGTCTGCCCTGTGTGACGGGGCCCACGGTTTTTTGGAGTCATTTAAACTACCTTGGGGCCGGGTTTGTTTTGGGAGAAATGAAAGGGGTACCGGGGTTTGTCAATGGTACGGCTCTGAATCCTTCGAAATTTAAAGGCTTTGGGGGGGTTGTTTTTCCCGGAACCAAATGCAGGCGCCCAATGAAAAAAACACACCCCAAAACAAAACACACCCCAAAACCACACCCCACACACACACACACACACACAACACACAAAACCAAAAAAAAAAAAAAAACAGAGAAAAAAACATACCCGTCTTAATGTGCTCTCGTCCGGGTGGGTGAGTGTCGGTTAGACATTCCCCATTCCCATCAGCTTTTTCTGCCTTTTATGAGCGGGGACTTAAACTAAAATGAAATTTATTTTTTGCTGCCAAAGAAAGAAGAACGCACACTCCACCCTTTTGGGGGCGTTTTTCCTTTTTCTGTCTCGCCTCAGCTTGTCTGTCCCCGCCCCCCCCCCCCCCCCCCCCCCCCAATTCTTCCCTCACTCCTCTTTTTTTTGAAAAAGGTTTCCTCTAACCCACACAGAAAACTGAACCATCATGATAGGCACGCGCGTGTGCGCTCGAGAGCACACACACGAATGTTGATAGACACACGGGAGCATACAATCGCAAAAAAAGGGTAAAATTAAAGACGGGCGCAAAACACTCCCCCCACTACACACGTAAAACCACAAAGAGAAATTCAAAAAAAACCACACAAAAAACCCACCCCAAGGCGTCCCGGGGCGCGAACGCACGCACGAAAACCCCCAAACGCACGCACACCACACACACAACACAAACACACACACACACACACACACACAAAACACACACAAAAACAAACCCAAAACACACACACGAACGCCATAAACGCACACACCACCAAATCGCAACATACGTATGAAAAGGGACCACCCCGGCCACACTCCCATGCACACCCCACACGTAAACACAAACAAAAATTTTAAAAACAAGAAAACAAAACACACCCATGCACAAAAGCAAGCGCGCGCACACCCCACACACACACACACAACACACCACACCCACACACAACACACACACGAACGCTGAGAGCAAAACAGGCACCACACAACCCCAACGAAACGTACATAAAAGACCGCGCGCACAGGGCCCATACCCATACACCAAAAAACCCAAAATATGTAAAAACAAGGAAAACCACACACACACACACACACACCCCACACACCCACACCAACACCCACACACACACACACACACACAAAAAAAACAACAAAAAAAAATTTTTCCCTCTCTCTTTTCTCGCGACGAGAGAAAAAAAAAAATAAAGAAAGAAAAAGAGAAAAGAGAGAGAGAGAGAGGGGAGAGAAAAAGAAAAGGGGGGGCAAAAAATTTTTTGAAAAAGGGGAATTAGAGAAAAAGGGAAAGGGAAATTGGGGGAGAAGAGGAGAGAAAAAAAAAAAAAAAAAAAAAAAAAAAAAAAAAAAAAAAAAAAAAGAAAAAAAATAAAAAAAATTAAAGGGAAAAACGGGGGAAGAAAAAGGGAATCAAAATTAGCCAAAAAAAAAATTTGTTTAAAAATAAAAAAAAAATTGAAATTAAAATCTGAATAACATTTAAAAAAACTCGTTTCGGTGGGGGGAACAGGGTAAAAACATTTTCGAAAAATGTTTAAAAAGGGAATCCTTGCATTGTTTTTAAAACAAGCGTCCTTTTTTTTGGGTAAAAAGGGGGTTTTCTCCTTTTGGGTGATTTTTTTTTTTTTTTTTCCCCTTTTTTCCCAAAAAAAAAAAAGGGAAAAAGGAATTTTTTTTAATTTTCTAACAGGAAAAAGAAAGTTAAAAAATTTTAAAAACAAGTAAAAAGTTGGAAGGGGAAAAGGGAAAAGGGAAAAAAAGGAAACCAAAAGGGAAAAGAAAAAAGTTAAAAATTAAAAATTGAACCAAACTTAATAAAAAACTTTTTCAAAAAATTTTTTGGGGTAACAGGTAAAATTTAAACAAATTTGTTTCTTTCAAAAATTTTCCCCCGCAAGAAAAACTGAAAGAAAAAGGTTTTAAAAACCTTTTTTCAGAGTTTTAAGGAAAAAAAATTTTTTTTTCATTTTTAAAATTGAAAAGTTTTTAAAGAAATTTTAACAACCATTTTTGGGAAATGTATTTCCCTTTGTAAGGGGCCCCCCCAAAAAAAAGGGGAAGTTAAAAACCCCCCTTTTAAGAAAAAGGAAATGACCAAAATTAAATTTAAAAAACCCAAAAATTTTTTGGTTCACACTTTTTGAAATTTGTTTTTTTCTAAAATTTTAACAACTTTTGCCAAAAAAAATTCTTTAAAATTGGGTTTTTTCCCCAAAATTAACCCAAATAACCCCGAAACCAATTTATCCACCGTCCAAAAATTTAGGGAATAAAACCCCCAAAAGGGGGTTTACAAACCAAAAAAAAAACCCAAAGAAAACAAAAACCTTTTTCCCCAAAAAATTGTTGAACCACCCGGGTTCATACGGTTGGGTTGGTTTTTGTTGTGGGTTTGAATGTTTTGTGGGTTGGGTTTTGTTTTGGGGTGAAAACCCCGTGCCCCGGGGTTCCCATAGTGTGTGTTTGGGGGTTTGTGTTTGTGGGGTGTGGGTGTGGTTTTGGAGTGTGTGGTGTGTGTTGGTGTGCCGCGCGTCCCGCGGGTGTGGAAAGGTGTGTGGGTGTGGGGGGTGAGTTGTGGGTGTTTTTGGGGGTTTGGGGGTGTGTGTGGGGTGTGTGGGGGGGTGCCGCGCGCGTTTTGGGGGTAAAAAAATTGTTTCCTTTTTGGGGAATTTTGTTTTGTTTTGGTGGGGGGGGGGTTTTTTGGGGGTTAACATTTGCGGCCCTGAATTGGTAAAAAAGTTTCCGCCCCATTTTTAACCCCTTTCCGTAAAAGGGGGAATGGGGTAAAACCCAAGTCTCAATGCCAAGATTTTAATTGGAAGGGGGGGGTTAACGTTTTGGGGTTGGGGGAAAAAGGATTATGGCTCCCTTTTCCCCTTCCCCATTTTTCCCCCCCCTTTGGGAAATACAAAGAGGGGTTTTGGGGGGGGTTTCCTGTTGCTGCTTCTAAAAAAGGGTTTTGGTCTTTTTCCCCGTCTATCCTTGGGTGAAAAAGGAAACCCGGGTGGAGACCAACAGGGGAAGGGCCCGGGGGCAGTAAGGACGTTAAAAGCCTTTTTGTTTGTGTCCGCAGGGGGCCTTTTTCATAAGCTTTTTTTTTTTGTTTTTTCCCCAGTTCTTATAGAACAGGAGTACTTTCCAAGGGGAATGAAAAAATTAATTTGCTGTCTGTTTTGGGGTGCCCCTGTCTTTTCCGTCCTGTAAACATGGGGTTCCACTCGTTTCCCGGGACAAAACTTCTTGGGGCCGACCCTTTTCCCTAAAAATTTTGGGCCCGGTATGTCATTATGGGCAGGGATGATCCCCCGATGTTTTTTTTTAAAAACCGTTATAGGGGTTTACAAAAAGGGCTATTACACCCCCGAAGGGTTTTTTTCCCTTCTTTAATGCAATATTTTCCAGTAAGTATTTTGGGGCCGATTTTTCAAAAATGGTGGGTATGTTCTTTAAGGGTCAGGGATAAACCCCAAATTTTTTCATTTTCCCAGAATACCCTTTTACTAAGGGCTATAACGGCCCAAAACGGTTTTCTTTTTTCCCTTACCAAACCTAAAAAGGGCCCCCAAAAGGGGTTTTCCCTTTTTTCAGGGAATATCTCAAAAGTACTTGGCATCTTTCAAAAAATTTGTAGGTATGTTCATTAGGGGGCCACAGATAGGGGGCAGATGTTTTTTTTTTTACCCGGGGCCCCCGGGAAAAAAAAGGGCTATAACGCCCCAAAACTTTTTTTTTTTCTTTAGGGAATATCCACGCGTATTCAAGAAAAATTTGGGGGTTTACTTTTATATGTTTTGGGCATCTTGTTTTTTTTTTTCCAGCTGAGGTCTGTATCAGTGAAGAAGACAGTCTTTACGGGAGGGGGGTGGTTTTTGGGGTGAAGGATTCACAGCGGAGACCCCCCCTCTCTGTGGAAAAACCCCACGACCCTTGGAGGAGACTGTTCCCCGTTGAGAAAACTGTGGAAAACAGCCGGGCATTTGCAAAGGTTTATGACCCCCCCCCCCCCCCCCTCCGCAATGAGGGAACTACAGAGTCACACCTTAAGGATCTTCAACCCAAGGAAGGGTTTTATTGCTTCTTTTTTAAAGACCGATGCTAAGACCCTTTTGGGGCTGTTCCCTGGATGCTGTGGGCCATCAACCACCAAATTTCCCCGAAACAGGTTGGTTTTGCCCCGGGGGGTGCCTGGCGTCGTTCAAAGATAACACCTGGGACTCAGTGAAAATGGTGGGCGTTGCCCAGGCGTTTATCTGGCTCCTCTGTGTCTGACAGTTTTTTGGAAACTTGGCAGGGAAAGGGTTTTCGTTTAGACCCCATTGGGGGGGTTTGGGAAAAGTTTTTTGGAAAGAAAAAAGGTTCCCCTTTTGGACTGTTCTTTGTATTCATCCTGCACTCAGCGGGGGACGAAAAATGTAAAAAATCAACGTATGCCCCAAAAAACAACACACACAACACACACACACACACACACACACACACACACACACACACACACACCACACAAACCTCTCACCCCTCTCTCTCTCCCTCTCCCACACACACACACACGCCCCCTTTTTTCTCTGTCTCTCCTCGGTCTTGTCTTCCCCCTCTTCTCTCTCCCCCCTCTCCCCCCCCGTCTCTCTCTCCCCTCTCTCTCTGTCCCTCTCTCCCCTCTCTCTCCTCTCTCCCTTTTCCCCTCTCTCCTCTCTCCCGGCCCCTCCCACTGGAGCATCAAAGACACACACCCAAAAAATGCCCATCACTCAAAAACCGACCCCCAAAAAACAGACCCCCAAAAAACAACCCAACACAAAAACAAAAAACACACACACAACACCACACACACACACACCAACCCCCAAACACACACCCCCAAAACCCCCCCCCCCCCCACACACAAAAACACACACACACACACATACCCCCCAAACACACCCAACACGAAAACACATACACCACACATGGGGAAACCCTAACCAAACCCTTTAAAAATTTTTGGGGTTAACATAGGAACCCTTCCCCACCATTTATAAACACACACGACCCTTACCCCTAGTCCCCTCTTTCTACTACCTGTCTCTCACTATTTTTTGTCTGTAAAGTCGCTCTCCTCCCCTCTCCCCCTCTCATCTTTCCAACACACAAAAACATACATATAAAAAACCCCACAACCTCTCCTTTTTTAGCCTTTCTTTCCTTCTCCTCTCTTTTTTCTCTTCCCTCTTTCTCCCCCCCCCCCCCCCCCCCCCCGCCTCTCTCTTTTTTTTCTTTTTTTCTTCTCTGCCCCCTGTCCCCTTTTGTCTTTGTCCGTCTTTCTCCTAACCCAACATATGCACATATAAACCCCAAACTCCCTTTACCCTCCAAATTTTTTCTCTCTCTGTCTCTGTCTGACTGTCGTCCTTCTTCCTGCCCTGTCCCCGTCTCCCCCCTCTCTGGCCCCCTCTCTCTCTCTCTCTCTCCTCTCCCTCTCCTCTCCACACAAAAAATAAGACTCAAAACCCCCCCCCTCCACCACGCCTTTTAAAATGAACTGCGTGTCCCCCGGTCTGACGAGCCCCCCTAAAGAAGCGCAACCCAATAAATTCAAACCCTTTCCAAATGAGTTCGTGTCCTGTCCCTCAGTGACAGCCCCTGAACCCCTGGGGGCCCTTTTTATCCTTTTTCCCAAAGTCTTTTTCCCCATCAAATGAAAGGGCCCCCTTTATCCTGGGCCCTTTTCATCCTTTCCAATGTCTTTTTTTCATCATGGGCGGGCCCCCGATCCTGGGCCCCTTTTTAACCCCTTTTTCCCAAATCTTTCCTGTCCTTTTAGGTCGCCCCCCCCCCCCTCCGACCCCTTTGGGAAAAAAATTTTTTGGGGGATTAGCCAGCAAGTTTTTTTTAACTGTGGGGGTCCCCTATTGTTAGTTTTAGTTGACCCCCCTCCGTGTCGCATTTTTTACTTTCCCACATTTCCCGAAGTAGAGTTTAACAATCAACAAACACTACACTACACACACACCAGAAAAACCCAGACCCACACACACACACACACACACACATTTTATGAGAGAGAGAGAGAGAGAGAGAGAAGAGAAAAGGGGAGAGAGAGGAGAGGAAAAGAGAGGGGAAAAAGAGGGGAGAGAGAGAGACCAAAACCTCACAATTTTTTTTAATTTTAGAAAAGGGCTTGGGGTCCTTACTGATGGGGGAATGTACATATACAACTAAACAAGAAAAAGGATCCAGTGAAATAATACAAACCAAGGAAGACACACCACACCCACAACACACACACACACACACACACACACACACACACACACACACACACGAAAGAAAAAAAGAGAGGGGGAGAGAGAGGGGAGAGAGAGAAAAGAGAGGGGGGTAAAAGAGAAAAGGGGGGGAGAGAGAGAGTAGGGAAAAAGGGAAAAAGAAAATTTAAAAGGTAGGGGGAAAAAATGATGCAAACAATTTCCCCTTTTACAAAGACTGATACCAAAAAATAAACAGGAATAGAGAAAGCAAGATGAAAACCCCCCAACCCGCAAACCCTCCCTCCAACCATCCATCTATCCAACCAACAGGGAAACCCAGGACGAACCAAAATCAAACCCAAGGAGGGGGCCCGCACTTTGGCACCCCTTTCACTGTTTTTCTTTATGCATGAAAAAAGTGGGGTTTTGGCCGTGGGCAACAGAAA
This sequence comes from Conus ventricosus, assembly GCA_018398815.1. NCBI lineage: Eukaryota > Metazoa > Mollusca > Gastropoda > Neogastropoda > Conidae > Conus > Conus ventricosus. Next base: position 23,646 of record JAFLJL010005473.1, read on the forward strand.
TTGCCTTTTCCCATCTCCCCGGACCCCCCCTCTCTCCCTTCCCCTCTCCTTCTCTCTCTCCCCCTCTCTCTCTCTTCTCTCCCCTCTCTCTCTCTCTCTCTGCTGTCTGTCCCGTCTGTCCCTCCTTTCCCTTTTTCTCTGTGTTTTATTTTCTCTTCTGTCCTTTTCTGTCCCCCCCCTCTCCCCTCTCTCTCTTCCCTTTTTAACTCCTCCTCTCTCAGTCTGTCTGTTTTTTCAAATCCCGTCCCCCTCTTAAGAAATACACGAACACCCCAATTTCCCCTCAGGGATGTGAATCACACATTTTCCCTGCCATACTAAGAAACACATGTAAAAACTCACAAAAAGAATGTGGACAACACACCCACCACACACACACAAAACAACACACACACACACCCCACACACAACACACACACCCCAAATTCCCCCCGACCCCGTCCCACCTGGCCCTCAACACCACGCCTGGGATAACCGCTTCTTTTTCCAAATTTAAAAGACTGGGGCAAAGTTTCACCCAAAAACTTTTGATAACTTTTTTTCACAGAGATCAATTTTCCCGACATTTACGAAGGGGAGAATTTCCCATTGTTTTTTCCGCCCTTAAAGAAATTTATGCCCACAAAACCATCTAAGTACATTTTGTATAAACAGTAAATTTTATTTAAGCTAATTTCTTTAACGCAAATAGAAATTTTTTTTTTTCACGTCCCTTATTTTTATTATTAATTTTAAATCATTAAAAAACAAATTTTTTTTAAAATACTTTTTCCCCTTCCTTTTTACGCACCTTTTTTGCTTCAACCCTTTTTCCTTTTTTAAAATTTCACCTCTCGGTATGTAAATTCCCTGAGACTACCTTGAATTTAAAAATTCAAAATTGATAAAACTGGTTACCAATAATTTATGAAAATAATAGAACATTTTTGATATATTTTCCCGTGGAAAATGTCCCTTCCCCTTGTCAAAAATATAACTGTTTTTTGTTCAACACTTGCACAAAACGATAAAAAATCTGTCCTTTTTTTAGTCCTTGAATGTTAAAAAAGAAAAAACGCCAAAAAATAGATTTTAAATTTCTATTAAACCACCAAACCATCAAAATGAAAAAACCAAATGGAAAAAAATTTTCCCAAAGGCTATTTAAAGTACGTGAGGGGGTTTTTTTTACAAATCTTTCCCCATCCTGCACCCTCTAAATACCCCCAAAAATTAAAAATTGTGCGGGTTTCGTCCCGGGTTTAAATTTTTCACGTTAACCATATTTCTGTCTACCCCTACCCCTTGGGCCAAATGATCAAACACTGAAAGGGTTTTGTATCTACCACAAACAAAATAAAAAATTCTTGATCACGGGTGACTTTTAAAGCTCCCTCACCTTTCCCGGGAGAAGGAAAAGTCAAAAAGTTTACAAAACAAAACCCTTTTGGGTTTTAAAAACTTGTAGTTTTCCCCCCTCTGTCTCCCAAAAAGATGGGGGAACCACACGCATAAACCATAACCCCCAAACAAAAAAGCCAAACCCCCATCCCACTTAAAAACGGCTCACCTGGAATTTAACCAAAACCCCTTTTTTACCTGGAACCCAAAAAAAAGATCCTCTGAACCCGTGACATATACCACTTTTTGGGCCAGGTTTTAACTAGAACAACCTTTCCCCACAGACTCAACAGAAGACCAAAATTCCAAAAAAAAAATTACAAACGAAATGAAATGGGAAAAAATTTTCAAACTTTTTACTGTCTTATGAGATTTTGAAAATTTTTGAAGGGAAAAGAACCCCCTTTTTACAAAGATGTTTACTAAAGCTTTCCCGCAGCTGGCCGACGAACCCTTCCCAAATAAAAAAGTCAATAAAAACAAAAAAAACATGTCCGGGAACAATTTTGGTGGAAGAAGCTTGCCCAAAAGACAAAAGACGAGAAAAAGTTAAAAAATTTTAAAGCTTTTTCTAAAGCACCAATCTTTGAAAACATAAGGAAAGTAAAAAAGCCAAAAAAAAAATTAACAAAGAATAGATGAATCAAAAAAGAAAATTGGGCATCTTTTTGTACAAATAAGTTTTTAAAACAAAAGACTTCAGAAAGTATGGGGAAAAATTTAAAACAAAAGAAGAATGGCGTAAAATTGCCAAAAATATCCGGGAAAAATTTTCTCATTGTGATTTGCCAACTAATTACGAAAAAGCCGAAGCCTTTTGGGTGATAAGTTTGCCCAAAAAACAGTCCCAGCGATGGGGCTATCGGACAAAAATAGAAAAGTACAGAGCAGAACATGATTTTCAGCTTTTGTGATGAAGACCGGGAAACCCACCCCGAAATCTATCAAATTAAAGCTGCAATTTCGAAAAAGGAAAATTTAAAAAAATGTATTTTCTAATCTCGGCAGCAAGAAAACATTTAGTTTGGGCGGTGGAATTTTTTAAAGAAATTTTTGGTCATTTATCACTAAAAAATGTTAAATTTTTTTTCATTTTTTCCCTTTTTAAAAAAACGGGGAAAATGGAAAAAAAACCCAAAAGGATGGAAGCAGTCCCAAATTTTTTTTACCCATTCACAAAACAAGGAAACCCCGGAAAAGATAAAAAAAGCTATAAAACCAATTGCTTTTAACCCTCACAAAACCTGAAAAAATTTTGGGGGAAATTAATTAAGGGGAAATTAATCACTATTGTGAAAAGTACAAAAGGTTTTTCCCAAATTTAAACAGGGAAACTTTAGAAAAAGGTAATCAACCCTTTTCACCTGATTAAACTAACTACTCAAATTTAAAAACAAAATTTTTCCAGACGAAAGAATGTTCTTGCTACTTTTTTTACGCCCAAAAAAGGGTTACGGGCCAAGTGTGGCACAATCGCTACTGACAAAGTTTTCGAAAAGTTGGTATTTTTGGGTAATATGTTTTTAAATTTTTTTTAAAAAACTTTCTTTTTTTAAACGTCAAAACAAAAAAAGGGTGGGAATACGAAATCCAATAATTTAAACTCTTCATATGGGGGCCCTTTCCCCAGGGATTGCCCCCCATCTTGTTCCAAAATTTTTCAACGTCCGTCTTCCCTAGGGGGTTTTTCGAAAGATGCATTTTTAGCTCAAAATGGGGGGACGGGCATCTGTTTAAAAGGAGAAAGTACAATGAAAAAAAAAAAACCCAACCCCCCCTTCCCAATTTTCCAAAACCAAAAATTTAAAATACCAAACCAACTTAAAAAGAGTTAAAATTTTAAAACATTAAACCCCAAAAACCCTTGGCCCCTTTAGGGAAAAACCCTGCCCCCCTGATTTTCCCCCCCAATGCCAGGCCCAACCCAAACCCCCGACCCCAGTTTTGGGGAAACCCAAATCCCCCGGGCCCCCCCCCAAGGCCCCCCCCCCCTCCCCCGGGGGGCCTTAAACCATTCAAAATCCCAAAAAAAACCAAAAAACCAAAGATACAAACAAAATTAAAAACCCCATACCGGCCCCCTTTTCCCCCCAAAATTTTCTAACCCGGAAACAGTCCACACCATTAAAAACCCAAAAATCAAAAAGGGGACTCAAACCCTTAAACTTTCCCGGAGCCATTTCACATGCAACCAAAAGGAAACCTTTTTAAAAAACTTGGAAAAAACCCCTTTAGGGGCAAATTCCTTTAAAAATTTTAACAAGTCCCTTGAAATTTTCCCCAAAGACCCCAAATTTTCCCGGGGGTCCACTTTATTTTCCCCCAAAAGCTAAAACCCCCAAAGGTTATTAAAACCCAAAAACTTTCTTCCCCGATTTCCTTTAAAAAAAATTAAAAATTAAACCCAAAAAAAGGCTTTTTGCCCCAAAATTTTTCCAACTTTTCCACCAAAAACCAACCAATTTTAGAGGGAAACAAAAAGGGCTAAATAACCCAACACAAACTTATAAAAAATTTTTTTTCCTTAAAAAAAAAATCCTGAAAAAATTCCTACTCCCCCCAAAAAAAGAAAACAAGATTACAAAATTTTTTAAAATTTAAAATGGGGGTTTACCAAAAACGAAAAGTTGGAGCCCCTTTTCCCTTTTCCAACTTTAAAAAATAAGAAGGGGTTTACTTGGGAAGAAAATGGGGGTTCGTTTTACCAAATGAAAAAAAAATTTCAATATTGAAATGTTTCATTTTCTGAAATTTTCTTCCCCGAAAAACCAAAATTTTTCAGATTTTATTGTGTGTTTAAATTTTAAATTTGGTCCCTTAAAAGGGACTTAAATCTTTAAACCAGAAAAAAGCGATCGGAGTTTATAATTGAAATTAAACACACTGTTTTAAACTTTTATCATTGAAAGGAACCCCCGTCACTTTTGTTTGGGGGGGGTTCCCACGTGGAATCGTTTCAAATGAATGGGCTGTCGAGCCGCAAAAAAGGAGCAAACAAACATTTGGTTCATTTTTCCCTTAAGATTTCGGTTAGATTTACAAGAAGGTTTTCACAATTTTTTTTTAATGCTCCCTACAAAATGTTTGACGAGAAACTTCAAAATCTAAATGTCACTAAAAGTCACACGCATAAATGTCAAGAACAAAAGGGAAAAATTAAACCCCCTTTTTAGTGTTCTTGGGGCCGGGAACCTTAAATTTTTAAGGTTTTGTTTCCACCTATGAAAAAGGGTTTTGTTTAATCACTCCGAAAAAAATAAGCAAAAATGGGGCCAGTCATGGCCCGGGAAAGAAATAAAGATCAGTCAGTACTTTTTCATTGCTCCAGATCAAAAACCCAGTATCTCGAGAGTGGGACGACAGTTTTTAAAACCGAGTCTTCCATTTCTCTTGAAAATTTTTAAACCGTTATTTTTACCTTTTTTTCCCCAAATTTTCAGAGGTTTTTTTAAAAACTGTCCATTGGTATATTCCTGGGGATTGACTCAGTTTTCATCCCCTCCCAAAAACCCCCCTTTTTGTGATAGTAAAGTCGGTTTTTTAACACACCCCACCACACAAAACACAACGCACACACACACACCACACACACACACACACACACACATACAAACACACTCATGCACACCCACGCCCGCGTAAAATCCTCCTCTCCCTTCTCCCTCACATACACACCCCTTATACACATCACAAAACGTAAAATAAAAAAGGATGCAAGAACGCAACCCCAAACACAGGCCCTCATGCCCCCGGGAGGGACGCACTCCTACGCGCGCACGCGCGCGCGTACACACGCAAAACACACACACACACACACACACCCCCCACGCACAATAATTTCATATATAAAATATATATATAAAAAACATTTTTATATAAATTTATATATATATAAATTTTTATAAATTATAGAAAAAATAAATATATATATAGAAATTTCTCCCAGCAACAAGTTAAGGAACGCCCTAATTTTTTTTTGTTTCTTCTAAATGAAATGATTAAAAAAAAGGCCCGGCCGCCCCTTTTTTGGGAAAAAAAAAAAGCAAACGGGACTTGAAACCTTGCTCGACACACCGGGATATTTCCGTACTACAACTCGCCACTCAATGCCTCCCCAGCGGCGGGGCATTCGTGCAAATGAGAAATTGCACTGAACCCCTGGGAAAAACCCCTGCTGACCAAAACCCGGGGATTTTGCAGCGATTCGGCATTTTTCAACGTGGCCGGAAATGACAACTGTTTAACCCTGATCCCCCCAACCTGCACCAAAAAGGGGGAAAGAAAGGGGAATTAAAAAAGGGCACAAAAAAAAAAACCAAAAAAAAAAAACATTTCCTCCAAAAAAGACGACGAGTGCAGTGGCGCGGGGGCGCTCTGGCGTGGGTTTGCAGAGGGGTGGGGTTTTTTTACGAGAGGGGGGCAAAACTTTTTCAGGGGTCGGGCCCCAGTCCATTCACAACTCAAAGAACGTTTTGCGACAACAGGGAGGGCGGAAGAACGGGCGCGCACTGGACGTCCTCGTTGCACCAGTCGACGGGATGACCGATTTCTCTACCTGTCAACTTTACGGGACAGAACAGTCACAACACCCATGCTGAGACGTCGCCTCATGCAAGCAGCAAATGTCAATGTCAGCGTTTCCACTGTCCGCAACCGCCTTCATGAATTTGACCTCCAGTCTCGTCGGCCAGCCATCCGCATTCCACTGACTCAGGGTCACCGACAGGCCCGCCTGGCGTGGTGCCGCCTCCATCAGCATTGGAACAGGCAGCAGTGGTCGAGGATCCTCTTTACCGATGAGTCACGTTTCACTGTCTCATTCAATGATGGCAGGAGACGAGTCTGGCGCAGACAAGGAGAACGATTCACTGCCGCCACCATTCGTGAGTCGACCGTTATGGAGGTGGTTCGGTAATGGTGTGGGGTGGTTTTCATCTCCATGGCAGAACCCCCCTGTACGTCATCCAGGGATCTT
>JAFLJL010005473.1:37500-40343 GCA_018398815.1 Conus ventricosus
CCCCCCCCCCACTCTCTCTCTCTCCCCTCTTGTACTATTGTCAAATCTGAATCCCTTCCACTCCTCTCTCTCTCTCTCCTCTCTCCTCTCTCTCTCTCTCTCTCTCCTCTCTCTCTCTCTCTCCCCCTTCATTCTCCCTCTCTCCTGCACGCTCTCTCACCTGTTCCACAGTCATTCATGACAACCTGTCTCTGCCAGTCATCGCCACGCACCCACACAGCGTGCCCTGCCCAGTGCTGCCACATGTCTACAGCAGACACCCACACAGCGTGCCCTGCACAGTGCTGCCACATGTCTACAGCAGACACCCACACAGCGTGCCCTGCACAGTGCTGCCACATTTCCACAGCACACACCCACACAGCGTGCCCTGCATGCACAGTGCTGCCACATTTCTACAGCAGGCACCCACACAGCGTGCCCTGCACAGTGATGCCACATTTCCACAGCACACACCCACACAGCGTGCCCTGCATCCACAGTGCTGCCACATTTCTACAGCAGGCACCCACACAGCGTGCCCTGCACAGTGATGCCACATTTCCACAGCACACACCCACACAGCCGTGCCCTGCATGCACAGTGCTGCCACATTTCCACAGCACACACCCACACAGCCGTGCCCTGCACAGTGCTGCCACATTTCTACAGCACACACCCACACAGCGTCACCCTGCACAGTGCTGCCACATTTCCACAGCACACACCCACACAGCCGTGCCCTGCACAGTGCTGCCACATTTCTACAGCACACACCCACACAGCCGTGCCCTGCACAGTGCTGCCACATTTCCACAGCACACACCCACACAGCCGTGCCCGGCATGCACAGTGCTGCGACATTTCTACAGCACGCACCCACACAGCGTGCCCTGCACACTTCTGCCACATTTCCACAGCACACACCCACACAGCCGTGCCCTGCACAGTGCTGCCACATTTCCACAGCACACACCCACACAGCCGTGCCCGGCATGCACAGTGCTGCCACATTTCTACAGCACGCACCCACACAGCGTGCCCTGCACAGTGCTGCCACATGTCTACAGCACACACCCACACAGCGTGCCCTGCATGCACAGTGCTGCCACATGTCTACAGCACACACCCACACAGCGTGCCCTGCACAGTGCTGCCACATGTCTACAGCACACACCCACACAGCGTGCCCTGCTGCACAGTGCTGCCACATGTCTACAGCAGACACCCACACAGCGTGCTTGCATGCACAGTGCTGCCACATGTCTACAGCACACACCCACAACAGCATGCCCTGCACAGTGTTGCCACAGTCTACAGCAGACACCCACACAAGCGTGCCCTGCACAGTGTTGCCACATGTCTACAGCAGACACCCACACAGCGTGCCCTGCCAGTGCTGCCACTTTCACAGCACAAAACCCCACAAACAGCTCCCCTCCCCAGCTGCCACATGTCTACAGGGGCAGGGTTTTTCATTTCTTTTCCTGCTGCCTGACCTCCTATCGCACCTTCGGCGCGACTCTGAAATGGCCATCTTTTTTCATGCACTAAGTTCTCTTAAGTGGTTCCTTTTGGAAGAGACCCCTTCGCCGCAAACACGGGCAACCTTTTTTATTGGAGGAGGGAGGGGGGGAACCCGGGGGAAAAGAGTTTGGTGCTGGAGGGGGGGGGGGGGGGGGGGGGGGGGGGGGGGGGGGGGGGGGGGGGGGGGGGGGGGGGGGGGGAAGGAAAGAGGTGGAAGAGGTTTGAAGCACAAAAAAACCAAACGAGGGGGAAAAAACCCCAAGCAAAAAACAAGAAGAAAAGAGAGAAGAGAGAGAGAGAGAGAGAGAGAGGGGAGAGGAGAGAGAAGAGAGAGACAGAGACAAAAGGAACACTAAACACTGAACACTGAACATGTTTAATGTCATTAGCTAAACACCTTTGTGACATGGGGGTGCAACACAAAATCATCTTTTAAAAAAAAACGAATGTAACAAGCAAAAAATAAACATCAATAAATTTGAAACCTGAATTACAAGCAAAATGGGCCCAGTATCTCGACCATCCGTTTGATATATTCATAAAAGAAAATATGTAAATACCATACCCAAAAATATTTTACTACTTCCTGTAGCATTCATTTTTCATTCGAACGTCCCTTAATTCTAGATGACGATAGCCCCTGATCGTACTTTCAATGCCTCTGCAACATATTTAGCAAGTGATATCACTGCATTATCATCATAAGAGAGAGAGAGAGAGAGAGAAAGAGAGAAGAGAGAGAGAGAGAGAGAGAGAGAGAGAGAGAGAGAGGGGGGGGAGGGACCTCCACAAGGAAGAAATAAAGCAAGATAATTTCATATCAAAAAACGTAAATGTAGAATTATATGTACCATTTTGCTAGAGAGAGAGAGAGAGAGAGGGGAGAGAGAGAGAAGAGAGAGAGAGAGAGAGAGAGAGGGGGGGGGGAGGGGGAACTCCACAGGGAAGAAATAAAGTAAAGTAAAATTGGTAACTACTGTAGTAAATGTGATGATACTATCATGCATTTTTATGCTATGGAGAGAGAGAGAGAGAGAGAGAGAGGAGGAGAGGAGGAGAGAGAAGGGGAGAGAGAGAGAGAGAGAGGCGGAAGAGAGGAAAAAGAGGGGGCGAGAGAGAGAGACAGAGAAAGCGAGAGAGAGAATACCACAAGGAGAAAATAAGGCGAAACGATATTGATAACTACAGTATCAAGTGTGATAATCCTAGATACTCATTTGATAATGAAGATAAAGATCATCACTATAATAATGAATCATAATGACTCCACCAACAACCACAAAACAGCAGGAACAGACAACGTAAATAAAGGGGAAAGAACAGAACGACTGACAGAC
>JAFLJL010005474.1:0-17923 GCA_018398815.1 Conus ventricosus
ATGTTTCCACAACTTTCACCTCTCTGTCTGTCCTAGTTTACAACTTTCACCCTGGGCCTGTCCAGTGCTTACACCCGTGCTGTTCCAGTGTTTACACCTTTCACCCCTGTGTTCCTGTCCAGTGTTTACACCTTTCACCTCTCGTCCTGTCCCAATCGTTATACACACCTTTCACCCTGTGTCCATCCATTGTTTACACCTTTCCAGGCCTATGTCTGCCCAGTGTTCACAACCTTCACACCTTTGTCCTGTCCAGTGTTTACACCTTTCACACCTGTGCCATCCCAGGTTGACACCTTTCACCCCTGTGTCCTGTCCCAGGGTTTAACCTTTCACACTGAGTCTGTCCATGTTACACCTTTCAACCTTGTGTCTGTCCAGTGTTACTAACACCTTCACCCTGTGGGTCTGTCGAGGTTCACACCTTTACCTTGTGTCTGTCCAGTGTAACACCTTTCACCCTTGTCTGTCCGTGTTCACAACCTTCACCTTGTGTCTGTTCGGGGGAAGACGGCAAGTGTTACACCTTTCACGCTTGTTCTGTCCATGTTTACACCTTGCATCAACCCTGGGCAATGGGCCTTTAGTACACCTTTCACCGTGTGTCCTGTCCCAGTGGTTTACAACCTTCAACACACCTGTGCCTGTCCAAAGATTACACCTTTCACCTTGGTCTGTCCAGTGTTCAAACCTTTCACCGCTCTTCGTTCCAATGTTGTACATCTTCCCCGGGTCTGTCCAATGTTTACACCCTTCACCTTGTTGTTTGTCCCAGTGTTTAACCACCTTTCACCCGTGTTGTCCAGTGTTTACACCTTTCACCTCTCTGTCTGTCCAATCTTACTACGTTCACCCTGTGTCCATCCAGTGTTTACACCTTCACCCTATGTCTGTCCATGTTCACACCTTTCACCCTTTGTTGTCAGTGTTTTACACCTTTCACACGGGTATCCTCCAGTGTTTACACCGTTCACCCTGTTCCTTCCAGTGTTTACAACCTTTCAACCTTGTGTCCCTGTCCCAGTGTTTACACCATTCACCTGTTCTGCCATTTCACACCTTTTCACCTTGTGTTCTTCCAGTGTTTACACCTTTCACCTTGTGTCTTCCAGTGTTTACACCTTTCACCTGTCCTGTCCAAAATTACACCTTTCACCCTGTGCCTGTCCCCAGTTACACCTTTTCACCCCTGGCCGTCCATGTTTACACCTTTCACCATGGTCTGTCCAGTGTTTACACCTTTCGCATCATCATTATCATCATCATCATCCATCTTCTTCTTCTTCTTCTTCTTCTTCTTCTTCTTCTTCTCTTCTTCTGCTTGCTATTATTATTATTGTTTGTATGACAAACATCACAACCATGTTCATCGGTATCAACAATATATTCCATGAATACTGTAGTGTTAGCAGCACATTTTCTGGTACTTTTAATACTTGAAAAAGAAAACAGTCTCTGCAACATTAACAGACACATCTGCTGACGCAGTGACTCGCCCTCTCGCCTCTCTCTCGACTCTCTACTCTCTCTCTCTCCCATCCGTCTCTCTCTCATCTCTCTATCCTTCCTCTCTCTCTCTCTCGTCTTCTCTGTCTCTCTGTCTCTCCTCTCTCTCTCTCTCTGTCCTTTCTCTCTCTCTCAACACTCTCACACTCTCTCTCACTCTCTCTCTCTCCTCTCTCTATCTCTCTCCTCTCTGTCCCACATTGCGCCAATTCCTCGGGACTAACAGGTAGGGAGGAAGGAGTAGTGTTGGCCATGAGCCTGGACAAAGCCTTACTTCATTACAAAGTGGTGCCCTGGACCTAACGGTACCAACTATGCTGCTACAGGGGGGGCCGCTGAAACAGCTGATCTCTACCACATGACAAATTAGTGCCTGACCTAACGGTACCAATGCTGCCGACAGGCCGGCTGAAACACAGCTGATCTCTTTGCCTCCGCCCGATCACTCACCCCCCATCACCTCCACAGACGCACACGTTGGTCTTCGCCGGAGGATTGTGGCGCCGACAACTGTGGCCTTTAGCCAAGACAAACAAGAAGGCTGTCCGTAATCCCTTCCGCTGTAGAGAAAGTAGTGAAATTCAAGAGGAACAGATTAGGATGCCACTGCGGCGCATGTACGTTGTATACGCCAGTGCCGCGGGCCTTCGTTGGTCGTCGAGAGATGTTGAGTTAGGTAAGTATAGTCCGTCAGCTGCAAAGGTGCATCCCAATTCCTGTGATTTGCAGATCGAGCGTTTGCGAGTAAACCCCTGCTACTAAAAACAAGACCCGTTATTATGATTGGGCTGTTAAGGAATGACGTTTACCCGCTGCCATCTTGATCCTGTCTGCTAATTTTCAGCCACGCGGATCAGCAGACGTAGCCTGAGGCGTTGCGGTGTTTGTTTGAATATCGCTTCAACTGTGTCTGGACGAACAGCGGACCTCGCCAATGCTGCGGTGGGAAGAGATGGACTGAGGACAGGAGAGAGGGAGAGCGGAGAATGTTGGGAGTGAGAGGGTGTGGATGCAGCAAGAGTCCCTCCACCTCATTACCCACGAGAAAAATTCAGGGAAAATATAGAAGACATCATCATAGTCATCACACTTAATAAATGTTGGAAGAAGCAACGGAAAACAAATTTATGTCTCAATTGTCCGTCACTGTTGGTGATAGCAGCCCCATCCGATCCTCCAACTATTCTGACAAATATGAAATACTAAGACGCACCCCAACGAGGCCGCGGGGGCGAAGTGTTAGCGTGCGACTCCCGGTGGGAGGTCGTGTTTCGATTCACATCAGAGCCATGGGGGGATTTTTCAGCCCCGACCGGCTCCTAATACAGAGTTTGAGTTTGCATACCGGATTCATTGGGAAGACTGGACCACACTAACGAAGTTTTCATTCCACTAAATGGATGCGTCTCCTGACAGTGCGCTCAAAATGTCTTGACAACACTGCAATGTCTGTATCTCTCGGCCTGGTCGAAGTCGGATATATTATGAAAGGAAGCGTAAGTCATGTAGTTGGTGCAACCGAATGAATTCCGCAGCATCATCATCATATTCACGTCTCATCGATCATATCATATGAATACATACATACATACAGTTATTATTTACTGACTTCATAAAAAACGCGAAAGCAAAACAACTGAAAGGTTAGGGGCGAATTTATGGTCACAATTGTACAGAGTGAAGCGAGAATTCAACGTATTTTGATCTCATTACAACGGTAATGTGTGATAATGTCATCAGCAATATGTCTTTGTGTGGAAAATCCCAGGTCACGGTGACAACCAGCTTGAAGTCATAATACCGTGTGTGCCAACTTTTGCATGGACTACTGCTGACACCTGCGCTCATTGGAGTGGACCAGGTGTTGATGCTCCCCCTTGCACACCGAGCCCACACATGGACGATGGCCTGGTGAATGAGCCGCTGTTTGCCTGGTCGAGGACGCGGAGGTTCCAACGTCTGCCTAAGTTCATCCCAAAAATTTCTATGGGTTTAAATAAATCGACGGGAGGGCTGCCAAGCAACACATTGACGTTGTTAGGCTGAAGAAATTGCTGGTGGCCCTGCTTGTTGGTGGTCGTTGCATTGTTCCTGTTGGAATGTTCAGTTTGGTGTTGCGCAAAAAAAGGAATGACCTGGGTCTGAGCACCTGGTGGATGTGCGCTGTGGCATGGACACCCTGTCCGCTACATACAATTTCTGAAAGATGACTGGTCCCTATGGCGTGGTTTAATGCATTGCACCCATATCATAACGTTTGGGCCTCCCAGGGTTCCGCTCTACCACACAGGAGTCAGCATAGCGTTTCACTCAGTCGACGGCCATATTCTGACACGACCGTCAGCCATGTCGAATACAAAAACGCCTCATCTGAGACAGTATCGTCCCTCCACTGCTGCCTGCGCCAGTTGATTCGGGCTTGTCCCACTGCAGCCTGTCCCTGCCGGTGTCTGGTGTCAGTACCGTCCTCTGTGAGGACACCTACATGCCAGCCCGTTCTCCTAAGACACCGCTGCACAGTGTTGAGGCGGATTCGGCTGGAATTCCCAGGCACCTGTCGAGCAGTGTAGCAGCTGTTGCCGCCTGTCCCGCAGATGGGTTCGAACAAAATGCGATCCTCTCTTGGTGGGGTGACCCGAGGGACGGCCTGGCCGGGACGATCATCAGTGGTACCAGTGACTCGCATGCGGTGCTGCAGACGAGAGATGGTGAGATGAGGACGTTAAAGATGTTGGCGACCTGCCTGGCTTCCACACCAGCCTCCAGATGGCCTAAGGCATGATTGCGTTTCCTCTGCTCGTAGTCTTGGCATCTCGTAAGCGCGCAGACGGCAAGTCGTGATCTGAACCTTGTAGCGCGGCTTTATAAAGCTGCATGCCGCGTACTTGTCGACTGTTAACTATGCTCTGAAGGGTGTGCACGTGCCTCACATTGCAGCAACCAGTTTTTTGCCATTTTGGATCACCCTCCAATGCCGAATATGTGTTGCTCACACCAATTTTTTTTCACTGCACGTGAGTCTAGGACCAAACCAACTTGCACACAATATTTCAAGTATTGTATATTCACCGCTGTCACCCGAAAAAAGCCTTTTCAATTTTTTCGCGTTTTTATGGAAGTCTTATATATATATATAAATATATATATATATATATATATATATATATATATATATATATTAGAAAATATTATCTAATATGGGAAAAACAAGCGCAGGCCAACAACTGAACTGCTTCATAGTAATAACTTGGCAAAGAGTTGGACTTCGCCAAGTCATTACTATGAAGAACAGTCAGTTGTTGGCCTGCGCTTGTTTTCCCCACCTAATTAGAAGATTGGTTCGTCTATCATTTGTCTGACCTTTATTCAAGTTTAAAAGCTGTGCCAATCTTGAATAAAAGTTACTTGCTGTGTTAGGTTTTCTTATGGAGCAAAAGTTACCCCACTTGTATACTGTTTATTGTTGACTGTTCCCTCCTCATTTCAGTTCCAATATATAATCTATCTATCTATCGATCTAGCATCTATCTATCTATCTATCTATCTATTATATAATGCTGACAATTAAGTAGTGGGGAAAACAGTGCAGGTTAACAATTCTTGGCAAAGATTGGGTTTGGTTTTTGGGTTTAAGTTGACAGAAGAAAATGTATATGTAACCCTTCAACTATATATATATACAAAATGTTATACGTTAGATAGATAGATAATTGATAATAGTAATAGATAATAGATAGAGAGATAGATAGATAAGATAATAGAAAGAAGGATGGCTGGCTGGCGTGGCGGACAATTGTGTGGCTGTGTCGTGGGACAATGGTGTGGCTGTGCTGTGCTGGGACAATGGTGTGGCTGTGTCGTGGGAACAATGGTGGGACTGTGGCGACAATGGTGTGCTGTGCGGGGACAATGGTGTGGCTGTGCTGTGGGACAATGGTGTGGCTGTGTCGTGGGAAACAATGGTGTGGATGTGCTGTGGGACAATGGTGTGGCTGTGTTGTGGGCACAATGGTGTGGCTGTGTCATGGGGACAATGGTGTGGCTGTGTCGTGGGGACAATGGTGTGGCTGTGTCGTGGGGCAATGGTGTGGCTGTGCTGTGGCGACATAATGTGGCCGTGCTGTGGGGACAATGGTGTGGCCGTTCTGTGGGGACAATGGTGTGGCTGTGTCGTGGGGACAATGGTGTGGCTGTGCTGTGGGGACAATGGCGTGGCTGTTCTGTGGGGACAATGGTGTGGCTGTGTCGTGGGGACAATGGTGTGGCTGTGCTGTGGGGACAATGGTGTGGCTGTGTGTGAGTAAGAACTTAGAAGTGACTTAAGTAGAACTTAGAAGTGACTTGGGGTGACTTAAGGATGACTTGAGGATGACTTGAGGACAACTTGAGGATGACTTAAGTAAGAACTTAGAAGTGACTTGAGGATGACTTGAGAACAACTTGAGCAAAAACTTAGAAGTGACTTGATTAAAAACTTAACTAAGAACCTAAGGTGGCTTAAGGTAACTTTTTAAAAAAAAAAATTTTTTTTTAATTTTTTTTAATTTTTTTTTTTTTATAATTTAAAAAAAAAAAAAAATTTTTAATTTTTTTTTATTTTTTTGTTTTAATTTTTTTTTTTTGACTTAAGGTGACTGAAAGTGATTTATCTCCCTTTAATTATGCAAAAAAATATAATTACCTCCCCTGAAGAAATTATCTATTTATAGATCAGTGAGAGAGAATTGATTATTAAAAGTTGTGTTTTTTGTGTTTAATTTTGCTAAAGTTTTAATATAAATATTGTACAAAGTAGCTACTAAAAAGTACTTTAAAGCACAGTTGTGTTTAACCTTTAAAACTATTCTGCTTGAATAAAAAACAATTTTAATAACACCCCCAATTATGCATAAACACCATAAAATTATGAAAGCTTTCAGTTTGTACAGTATATATATTAATCCTAAAACTGTAAAGTTGGGAATATGCCTGCGGTGGTTTTGTGCTTGTTTGTGTGGGTTCTGAAAAGTCTAAATTTGGCCCTCTTCTCTGCCCTCTAAGTGACCCTTCCAATTTTCGTGTTTCGTCTAGGTCACTGGCGCGGCTATAAACGCCCGCAAACCACAATGTGTTGTCTGGGTCACTGGCGTGGCTATAAACGCCCGCAAACCACAATGTGTGTGTCCTAGGAAGGGCCACTGAAAAGGGGGTAAGTGAATTGCCCCAAACTAGACAAACTGAAAGTAGGCAACCAAGTGTAGAAATACCACTATTAGAGGCATATTCCCAAAACTCTTCGCATCTAGCCACATTATCTGTGATCCTCTGGATCTGGCTTGGGGCCCTAGGGCGCCATAGGGTCTCAAGTTAGACCCATGGGTGATCAGTAATGTGGCTAGATGCGAAGAGTTTTGCATTTTTTTTTATTGAAAAGTTTTGTAAATTAGTATTAAAAACGGATAACCCTACACAGTATGTGTTTGTAGATAATCGTTATTTTTTGGTTATTTGGAGTCTTACTTGTCAGAGAACAGGAAAACACGGACTCTGGATTCGCCCGGTCGAAACTGGTTGAGACCGGGTGAGCCAGAGTCCGTGTTTTCCTGTTCTCTACGTGATTTGATTCATTACACGGTAATGTGTGAAAATGTCATCAGCAATATGTCTTTGTGTGGAAAATCCAAGGTCACGTGACAAACCAGCTTGAAGTCCTAATACCGTGTGTGGCCACCATTTGCATGGACAACTGCTTGACACCTGCGGCTCATTGAGTGGACCAGGTGGTTGATGCGTCCCCCTTGGCACACCAGCCCACACATGGACGATGGCCTGGTGAAGTTGAGCCGCTGTTGCTGGTCGTGGACGCAGGAGGTCCAACCGTCTGCCAAGTTCATCCCAAAAATGTTCTATTGGGTTTAAATCGGGACTGAGGGCTGGCCAGAGCAGCACATTGACGTTGTTATGCTGAAGAAATTGCTGGGTGGCCCTGGCTGTGTGTGGTCTTGCATTGTCCTGTTGGAATGTCCAGTTTGGGTGTTGCGCAAAAAAAGGAATGACATGGGGTCTGAGCACCTGGTGGATGTAGCGCTGTGCATTGACACCCTGTCCGCTACCAGGACCAATGTTCTGAAAGGTGACTGGTCCTATGGCGTGGTTAATGCCAATTGCACCCCATATCATAACGTTCGGGCCTCCCCAGGGGTTCCGCTCTACCACACAGGAGTCAGCATAGCGTTCACCAGGTCGACGCCATATTCTGACACGACCGTCAGCCATGTCAATACAAAAACGGCTCTCATCTGAGAACAGTATGCGTCCCCACTGCTGCCTGCGCCAGTTGATTCGGGCTTGTGCCCACTGCAGCCTGTCCTGCCGGTGTCTTGGTGTCGTACCGGACCTCTGTGAGGACGCCTACATGCCAGCCCATTCTCCTGAAGACACCGCCGCACAGTGTTGAGGCTGATTCGTTGCTGGAGATTCCCAGGCACCTGTCGAGCAGTGTTAGCAGCTGTTTGCCGCCTGTCCCGCAGATGGGTTCGAACAAAATGGCGATCCTCTCTTGGTGTGGTGACCCGAGGACGGCCTGGCCGGGGACGATCATCAGTGGTACCAGTGACTCGCATGCGGTGCTGCAGACGATAGATGGTTGAGATGTGGACGTTAAAGATGTTGGCGACCTGCCTGGCATCCACACCAGCCTCCAGATGGCCTAGGGCACGATTGCGTTCCTCTGCTCGTAGTCTTGGCATCTCTGTAGCGCTCAGACGGCAAGTCGTTATCTGAACCTTGTAGCGCGACTTTATAAAGGCTGCATGCCTGCGTACTGTCGCTGGTTAACTATGCTCTGAATGGTGTGCACGTGCCTCACATGCAGCAACCAGTTTGCCATTTTTGTTCACCCTCCCAAAGCCGGGAATGATGTGTTGCTCACACAATTTTTTCACTGCACGTGAGTCTTGGACCCAAACAACTTGCCACAATGGTTCAATATTGTATATTCACCGCTTTTCACCCGAAAATAGCCTTTCAATTTTTCGCGTTTTTTATGGAAGTCAGTAATATATATATATATATATATTAGAATATTATCTAATAGTGGGGAAAAACAAGCGCAGGCCAACAACTGAACTGTCTTCATAGTAATAACTTGGCAAAGATTTGGACTTCGCAAGTCATTACTATGAAGACAGTTCAGTTGTTGGCCTGCGCTTGTTTTTCCCCCACTATTAGATTGTTCGTCTATGCATTTGTCCGACTTTATTCAAGTTTAAAAGGCTGTGCCAATCTTGAATAAAAGTTACTCTGTGTTAGGTTTTCTTATGGGAGCAAAAGTTACCCCACTTGTTTACTGTTTATTGTTTACTGTTCCCTGCCTCATTTCAGTTCCAAATATATAATCTATCTATCTATCTATCTATCTATCTATCTATCTATCTATCTATCTATTATATAATGCTGAACAATTAAGTAGTGGGGGAAAACAAGTGCAGGTTAACAATTCTTGGCAAAGATTTTTAAAAATTTAAAAATGTTTTTTTAAGTTGACGAAGAAAATGTATATGTAACCTCTTCACTATATATATATTACATAAATGTTTATACGTTAGATAGATAGATAGATAGATAGATAGATAGATAGATAGATAGATAGATAGATAGATAGATAGATAGATAGATAGACAGACACACTCGCAAATATTGGCCAGGGGGTTATCAAATCACAGTTATGAATTGAAAGACAGTGACTTAAAGCAGCTAATGACGAACTGCCACACATTGAAGTACAGATCAGGGTTTTGTTACCCTATCATTTCCCACGCTCTCCCACAACCCTCTTGCTTCGTTGATTCTACAAGCGTTTAATCCCGGCATATTGACTCGATTGCCTCGCTTGAATATCCGAACAGGTTAGTTCCTAGTGTCAATACCACACCGCGGTGAGCTGTTGTCTGGCTGCGGTTTTGGCAGCACCGTTCTCTGCGAGACTCACTTGACCTTTCAGTGACATCTGAGATTATTCTTTGAGGACGGTAATCAGAAGTCGGAATTACATCAGTTATGTTTAACGGATAGAGAGAGAGAGGAGAGAGAGAGAGAGAGGAGAGAGAAGAGAGAGAAGAGAGAGAGGAGAGAGAGAGAGAGAGAGAAGAGATTAACATTAGACGGACAGAGGTTGAACAGTTTAAACACTAGACAGACACAGAGTGAAAAGTGCAAATACTGGACAGACACAAGTGAAAGGTAAATTGGAAGACAAGTCAAAGGTGTAAACACTGGACAGACAGAGGGTGAAATGTGTAAACACTGACAGACACACAGGGTGAAAGGTTGTAAACAGGCAGACACACCTGCTCATCCCCACCCTGTCCCTGCAGCTCACCCATACAGGAGCTGTGGAAGACCCACGGCAATGTCCCATGACACAGCTAACACTGTCCCCATCTAGCAACCATTTTCCCACGAAGCCACCATTGTCCGGGCACACCATCGACCATTGATCAGCCACGACAATCTACACATGGTACCCAGACAAGCCCACCATTGTCCCAAAGCACAGCAACATTGCACGACAGAGCCACACTATTGCCCAGACACAGCCACACATGTCCAACGAAAGCACACACCATTGTCACCACGAAAGCACACATTGGTCCCACAGCAAGCCAACCATTGTCCGACACAGCCACACATTGTACCACAGCAACACACCATTGACCCACAGCACGGCCAACATTGTCCCACAGACACGGAAACCATTGTCCCACGACACAGCAAGTAACATGTACCACGCAGCACACCTTGTCCCCACGAAAGCCACACCATTGTCCCCACGAACGGAACACTGCAGTCCCCGCACCCCACCCATGTCCCCACAGCACAGCCACACCATTGTCGGACACGACCAGCACCATGTCCCCACGCACAGCCACACCATTGTCCCCACAGCACAGCCACACCATTTCCTCCAGCACAGCACACCATCGTCCACGAACACAAGCATTGTCCCACAGAACGCCACAGAATTGTCCCCACAGCACAGCCACACCATTGTCCGCACAGCGCACACCAGTCCGCACGACACGCCACAAGCATGCCACAACGGCAACCTTGTCCCCACAGCACGGCCATATTTCGCCATGTCCAGCCACACCATTGCCCCACGACACAGCCACACCATTGTCCCCACGAACACGCAGCCACACATTGTCCCAACACAGCCACACCATGTCCACACACACAGCCACCCCATTGTCCCACAGCACCCAACCATTGTTTCCCACGACACAGCCACCACTTGTCCCACAGCACACCACCATTGTCCCCACGACCACCCACCATTGTCGCCACAGCCGCCACCCATTGTCCCCACGCACACCACACCATTGTCCCCACGACACAGCCACACCATTGTCGCCACCCAGCCACACATGTCCAACACACCATTGTACCACGACACAGCCACACCATTGTCCCCACAGCACAGCCACACCATTATCCCGCACAGCCACCATGTCCCACGACACAGCCAAAACATTTCCCCACGACACAGCCACCCATTGTCCCCACAGCACAGGCCACAGCATTGTGCCCACGCACGCCACACAATTGTCCCAACAGCAACGGTGTCCCACAGCACAGCCACAGCATTGTCCCACACACACCACACCATTGTCCCACAGCCACACCACCTTGTCCCCACAGCACAGCCACTTGTCCCCACAGCACCACACCATTGTCCCACGACCAGCCACACCATTGCCCCAACACAGCCCACATGCCACACACACAGCACACCATTGTCCCAAGCACACCCACCATTGTCCCACACACAGCCACACCATTGTCCCCACGCACAGCCACACCATTTCCCCACAGCCAGCCACGCCATTGTTCCACGACAAGCCACACCATTGTCCCACGACACAGCACCACTTGTCCCCAGCCGCACAGCATTGTCCAACGAACAGCCACACCAGTACCACGACACCCCCATTGTCCCCACACACAGCCACAGATTTGTCCCACGACAGCCACACATGTCCCACAGCATGCCACACTTATCCCCAAGCACAGCCACACCATTGTCCCCACGACACAGCCAAACATTGTCCCACGACAAGCCACACCATTGTCCCACAACATGCCCACAGTGCCCACGACCAGCCACACAATTGTCCAACGCACAGCCATACGTTGTCCCCCACACAGCCACACCATTGCCACGACCAGCCACACCATTGTCCCCAACCAGCCACACCATTGTCCCCACAGCGCAGCCACACCATTGTCCACAGCACGGTCACCATTGCCCCACAGCACAGCACCATTGTCTCCACACACAGCCACACCATTGTCCCCACAGCACACCAATGTCCCCAGACACAGCCACACCATTGTCCCACGCACAGCCACACATGTCCACCACATGCCCACATTGCAACACACACCACCATTGTACCAACGACACAGCCATACCATTGTCCCCACAGCACAGCCACCATTGCCCACAGCACAGCCACAGCATTGTCCCCTGACACAGCCACACCATTGTCCCGCACAGCACCCATTGGCCCCACATCCAGCACACCATTGTCCTCACAGCACAGCCACACCATTGTCCCCACACACAGCCACCATTAGCGCCACATGTCCCAACCACCCACCATTGTCCCCACACAGCACACATTGTGCCACAGCACAGCCACACATTGTCCCACGCACAGCCAACCATTGTCCCCACGCACGGCCACACCATTGTCCCAAGCACAGCCACACTTGCCCACACAGCCACCTTGTCCCCACGACAGCCATACCATTGTCCCCCAGCACGGCCACCCATTGTCCCCACGCACAGCCACACCATTGTCCCCAGCCACACCTGTCCCACGACCAGCACACCATTGTCCACACACCCACACATTGCCCACAGCACAGTTACACCATTGCCCCACACACATGCCCACCATTGTCCCGGCAACACACCATGTGCCTCACAGCACAGCCACACATTGTCCACCACAGCCACACCATTGTCCCCACAGCACAGCCACCCATTGTCCCTACAGACACCATACTTGTCCCCACAGCACAGCCACACCATTGTCCCCACGCACAGCCACCATTGTCCCACGACTACCCACATGTCCCCCACACCATGTCCCAACATGTCCCACACACCATTGTCCCCACAGCACGGCACACCATTGTCCCCACCACGGTCACACCATTGTCCCCACAGCACGGCACACCATTGTCCCCACAGCACAGCCACACCATTGTCCCCACAGCACGGTCACACCATTGTCCCCACAGCACGGTCACACCTTTACAGGAGCTGTGGAAGGGAAGTCCCAGCGGCCATTGTCCGCACTGAGCTGTCCTTGGTTCATCAGAGAAGATGACGGACGGCTGTGGCCATTTTCATACACACATACATTGTGATGTACGGCAGTACTGGTCCCGAGACCCCGATACCTGGGCATCACAAACCTGTCAGTGTGGGGAGGGTTTTTTTCTCGTTTATTTATTTGTTAGCTTTTGTTGTTTTGTGGTGTGTGTGTGTGTGTGTGTGTGTGCGTGGTGCGTGTGCGTGGTGCGTGTGCGTGGTCGTGTGTGTGTGTGTGTGTGTTTTGTTGTGTGTTGTTTTTTTTTTTAATAGTCTGTTATGATCGATGAGAAAGAGACGTCAAATGAACCTTTGGAACCGAACTGGATCGAGCCATCCTGAGCCATGCATGCTGGCTACAAACGCTGTTGTCCAGCAACTGTGTCATCATCACCACCATCTGTCAGCTCCATCAGATGGGGTCCTAGCAGCTGCCTCAATCACCACCAGCTGTCAGCTCCATCAGATGGGGTCCTACAGCTGGCTCAATATCACCACCAGCTGTCAGCTCCATCAGATGGGGTCCTAGCAGCTGCCTCAATCACCACCAGCTGTCAGCTCCATCAGATGAGGGCCCTAGCAGATGCCTCAATCACCACCAGCTGTCAGCTCCATCAGATGAGGGCCCTAGCAGCTGACTCAATCACCACCAGCTGTCAGCTCCATCAGATGGTGGTCCTAGCAGCTGGCTCAATATCACCACCAGCTGTCAGCTCCATCAGATGAGGATCCTAGCAGCTGGCTCAATACACCACCAGCTGTCAGCTCCATCAGATGGGGATCCTAGCAGCTGGCTCAATATCACCACCAGCTGTCAGCTCCATCAGATGGGGATCCTAGCAGTTGGCTCAGTATCACCACCAGCTGTCAGCTCCATCAGATGGGGATCCTAGCAGCTGGCTCAATATCACCACCAGCTGTCAGCTCCATCAGATGGGGATCCTCGCAGCTGGCTCAATATCACCACCAGCTGTCAGCTCCATCAGATGGGGATCCTTGCAGCTGCCTCAATATCACCACCAGCTGTCAGCTCCATCAGATGGGGATCCTAGCAGCTGGCTCAATATCACCACCAGCTGTCAGCTCCATCAGATGGGAATCCTAGCAGCTGGCTCAATATCACCACCAGCTGTCAACTCCATCAGATGGGAATCCTAGCAGCTGGCTCAATATCACCACCAGCTGTCAGCTCCATCAGATGGGGATCCTAGCAGCTGCCTCAATATCACCACCAGCTGTCAGCTCCATCAGATGGGATTAGGAGTGCTACATCACCAGCTGCAGCCATCAATGGTCCTACATGCTCATCACACCAGCTGTCAGCTCCATCAGATGGGGGTCCTACAGCTGCCTCAATCACCACCAGCTGTCAGCTCCATCAGATGGGGCCCTAGCAGCTGCCTCAATCACCACCAGCTGTCATCTCCATCAGATGGGGTCCTAACAGCTGCCTCAATCACCACCAGCTGTCAGCTCCATCAGATGGGGATCCTAGCAGCTGCCTCAATCACCACCAGCTGTCAGCTCCATTAGATGGGGATCCTAGCAGCTGCCTCAATCACCACCACCTGTCAGCTCCATCAGATGGGGATCCTAGCAGCTGCCTCAATATCACCACCAGCTGTCAGCTCCATCAGATGGCGATCCTAGCAGCTGGCTCAATATCGACCACCAGCTGTCAGCTCCATCAGATGGGGTCCTAGCAGCTGACTCAATCACCACCAGCTGTCAGCTCCATCAGATGAGGGCCCTAGCAGCTGACTCAATATCACCATCAGCTGTCAGCTCCATCAGATGGGGATCCTAGCAGCTGCCTCAATCACCACCAGCTGTCAGCTCCATCAGATGGGGATCCTACAGCTGCCTCAAAGTCAGCAGCATCGTTAAACGAAAAGAAGCTAATTCCTAAATGAAAGAGAAAACGCTGTAAAATTCTCCAGGCTCTATAACAGTAATTCTGATTTGTTGCAGGCCTTTCATACGGGAGGGGGATATGATTACACCCATGTAAGTAGGAGCCATTTCTTCAAGATCGAGCTGATATAGATGGTGATAAAACTCTGGAAAAAACACCTCTTTTTATTCTATCTGCGAAATTAAGAAAAAAGAAGAAGAAAACTTACCAACCCGCAGATGTGAATACGCGAAAACAACTTTTAAGCACGAAAATGTACTACCCTTTTATTTCTCATTTTACGTGGTTTACATATATGTACACATCTGAAGGGGGCAGGGATGAGGGGTGCGGGGGAGGAGGGAAGGGGTTAATAGAAGAACGGAATCGAATATCGAAGATTTTGTTCTCCAAGATAAAAAAAACAACCGACTGTATGTTTTATTTTACGTCAGTTTAGTCTAGAAAGTTCACATCAGTTTGCTTGGGTTAAGGTGAAAACAGAATTTCTGACTGTATGCCCTCTTCAAACAAATATACATTAGATAACCAGAGATGCAGATGGATAATCAACTGAATAAATTAGATTTTTAAAAAATGAAACAATAAGACTACCACGACAGTCAATAAACTAATCATCTCCCCCCCCCCCTCCCGCTTTCCCCCCTTCCTTTAGCAGCCTCTCTAGCCCCCCCCCCCCCCACCCCCCCTCTCCTCCTCCCTCCTCCCTCTCTCTCTCTCTCTCTCTCTCTCTCGCTCTCGCTCTCCCCTCCATTCGCCCCTGAAACCAGTTATAGCTGAGACTGCCAATCGTTGCAACTGTCCCCATCTTCTTACCGCCCCCCCCCCCCCCCCCCCCAACCCCCTCCCTTCCTTCGGCTCCTCTCTCTGTTCGTCTTTCACTTCCCCAGGGAAGGAGAGAGGAGAGGGCTGGGAGGGAAGTGGACATGCGGGGAAAAAACGCCTTGACAGAGGCAAGGGGCGGGAACTCCTAAATAATAAACAAGAAAGATAACTCTTAAACCCACACTGAGAAAATTATTTTACGCGCCCAATAATTCCAAACAAACGCTGCTGACCGTCCAACGACTGCTGACACGTGGCAGGCCGACAATGCCGTCGGCTGTCCCTACCAATCAGAGGCCGCTACTATTTTTGGTGCGTGAGGACAAACATGCGGCTGAAGATAATCCGGGAAAAATGTCCGCTTTGACCTGTACCCTTTTGACTCCCAGAACTATTTATTCACTTCTCTTTTAAAAATCACAAAAATTCAAGTATTGCTCTAAAGTATAGAGAAGTATATATTTTATTGAAGGAAAATGAATGGAGAATATAATTATAATATGTTTCATGTTGACAGGATGAGATAACTCATATGACCTGTCAGATGATCTCCCCTTGAACCGCGGCTATATCCGCGGGCGGGAGCGAAAGGTTAAGGCAATGTTCAAATGGTTCCTTTCGAAGATGAAGCAAATTTTCAAAGGAAAGAAGTTAAATTAGACTCCAGACTGTTTACATTTCGTCTTTAAATTTCATCTCTGTCTGTTTGATGTATAGATGTCATTGTATGTGTCGGCTTGGTGATTCGTTCAATTCTGTGAACTTCCTTCTCACTGGAAGAAAGAGAAGTTGGCTTTACACTGTGGACGGCTCACAGAAGAAACAGGAACCTTGTCTGGAGTTGTGGCTCCTCAGAACCTGTCATTGTCTCACTATGAGCTCAAAAGTTATCTTTCTTGTTTGTTGTCGAATTATGAGCTCAAGTGATCTTTCTTGTTTGTTGTTGAATTATGAGCTCAAGTTATCTTTCTTGCTTGTTGTCGAATTATGAGCTCAAAAGTTATCTTTCTTGTTTGTTGTCGAATTATGAGCTCAAGTCATCTTTCTTTGTTGTCGCATCGTGAGCTCAAGTTATCTTTCTTGTTTGTTAATGACCAGGACCGTTTGAGCTTCTGCAAAGTAGGACGTCATAAAGATCCGCACGAGTGCGAGTGACAAGATCTACCTCGGGGACGAAAATGGGGTTTCAAAAGGGACGCGGATCACAGAGCGGGGGAAATGAGTGGAAGTCATTGAGGGGTTCTCTGGCATCAATACAGAACCTCCCAGTTCTGTCAGAGCGGGGTAAATGTCTGGAAGTCACTGAGCGGTTCTCTGGCATCAACACAGAAACTCACAGTTCTGTCAGAGCGGGGGAGATGACTGGAAGTCATTGAGCGGTTCTCTGGCATCAACACAGAACCTCACAGTTCTGTCCACGGCGAGTTAGGTAGGCTAATCCCTGACCAATCCATGTCTTCACTGACCGCCTTTCCCAAAACACTAGGGGGGGATAATCATGAGAACGTTGTAAGCAGACCGAATGTTTTTTTTTTTCGGAGTGGGTGGGGTGGGTGGGACCGGAGGGAGGGAGGGAGGAGGAGGGCGGGGTAAGGGGCTACTTTGGGAGTGGTATCCAAGCAAAATCCTCATCTCAACCCAACGGGAAAGAAACCACGATTACCCCCACGAATCCGCCGCAAAAGTACCCGCTTAACGCTGGAATGAAAACAAATCCCAAGGGGTGAGCAACGGCTGTTTTATGACCGGTGAACACTCCCCACGGGGCGTCGATTCCGCTACAAAGCCAAAGTTATAGACAGCCTTGTTTGCTTTCAATCAAGGTGTCAACGTTAAGCCAGGTCGCTTGGAGTGTTTGTCGTATCACTTGTCAGGGTACAGCTTAGACCCGTGCCCGCTGCCTGATACTGCCACCGTGGGTTGCAGTCGTATCATACCTACTTTTCTCTCCTCTCTGACAGGACTCCCGTTTAAAGGTTTGTGTGTGTGTGTGTGTGTGTGTGTGTGTGTGTGTGTGTGTGTGTGTGTGTGTGTGTGGGGTGCGTGCGTGCGTGCGTGCTGTGCGTGCGTGCGTGCGTGCGTGCGCGCACGCGCGGCCAGCAAAGTGAGTGTGTGGGAAAGTTGTCCATCTGGGGATGGGGGGGGGGGGGGGGGGGGGGGGGGGGGGGGGGGGGGGGGTAAATGGAGGTTTGGGGAAGTGTACTAATACCTTGTAGTGTTTGGCAAAGCTTCGTCACGAGTGGGATTTGCTCTCGGGTTTAGCAATGGCACACCACGGTGTATTGTATATTGCACCACACACACACACACAC
>JAFLJL010005475.1:0-13475 GCA_018398815.1 Conus ventricosus
GACACAGACCTGCATACTCGCCACACTACACATGCAGTTAATACTACTCGGGTTTCTCTCTCACACATGCAGCTTACAGGGTGATTTATGTTCCTAATCGCTATGCATTTATGCTCATTTACAATTATTTTAAAGAAAAAAGTGTTTGTTATTTTCTTCAGGTTTGATTTTACGACAACATGAAGTCGTATCGGTGGCATTTCATCAGCAGGGGCTCCCCCCATCATCGGTGCTATTTCTGATGTTTTTGATCCCACGACACAAAGAGGTTAGTGGTTTTGTCTGTGGGGTTTTGGTGTCAGCTGTAGCAGACTTGTTATGCAGTTTTTAACAGCCTGCTGTCTGTAGCTGTGTAAGCTTGTCAACAAAGTTTTTTTTAATGACTTGTTAGCCAGTTTGGGGTAGGGGTGTGTTGTGTGTTGTGTGTGTGTTTGTGTGTGTGTGTGTGTGGGGTGTGTGTGTGTTTGGTGCTTTTGGAATGTGTTATTTGTATCCTTACATCATTTATGGTAAACAAGGCATATCAGAATTGCGAGCTGATTATGATCATCCCTTCCACAGGTGGGTTTGGGAAATTAATACAGTGGATTGTAAGTGTTGATATACTGCCTTACCTTCTGTCAAACAAATGCAAAATTGCCTCCTAAAATTTTTTCAGAATCAAGTGCTCTGGTTTCTTGTGTGTATAGAGAGTATTATTTATGTTAGCTAGTAACATCACATTATATTAGTTTTTGGATGCATAGTTATAAAAACATCTCCGATAAATGGACTAACGTGTGGAGGCTTGAGGTCATCTGTTACCTCATTCTCATGCCAAAGCCCACATGTATGTCGTATATTTTACCACACTGCAGGGCACATGATCCTGAACAGCATGACACGGTGCAGCTTGCCTTACTTTAATTGGACAAGTTGTTGTGGAAATGACACCACTGCAGGTTCACAAGCGGCTTCAGTCCTCTTCCTTCAGACCTCTACATCTGGCTCAGAAAGCGGGTTCAGTCCTCTTCCTTCAGACCTCTACATCAGGTTCAAAAGCGGCTTCAGGGCCTCTTCCTTCAGACCTCTACACAGGTTCACAAAGCGGCTTCAGTCCTCTTCCTTCAGACCTCTACATCAGGTTCACAAAGCGGCTTCAGTCCTTTTCCTTCAGACCTCACATTTGGTTTCACAAAGCGCTTCAGTCCCCCTTCCTTCAGACCTCTACATCTGGGTCAGAAAGCGGGTTCAGTCCTCTTCCTTCAGACCTCTACATCAGGTTCACAAAGCGGCTTCAGTCCTCTTCCTTCAGACCTCTACATCTGCTCAGAAGCGGCTTCAGTCCTCTTCCTTCAGACCTCTTTCATCTGGCTCAGAAAGCAGCTTCATCCTCTTCCTTCAGACCCCTACATCTGCTCAGAAAGCGGCTTCAGCCCTCTTCCTTCAACCTCTACATCTGGCTCAGAAAGCGGCTTCAGTCCTCTTCCTTCAGACCTCTACATCTGCTCAGAAAGCGGGCTTCAGCCCCTTCCTTCAGACCTCTACATCTGGCTCAGAAGCGGCTTCAGCCCTCTTCCTTCAGACCTCTACATCTGGCTCAGAAAGGGGCTTCAGTCCTTTTCCTTCAGACCTCTACATCTGGCCGAAAGCGGCTTCAGCCCTCTTCCTTCAACCTCTACATCAGCTCAGAAAGCGGCTTCAGTCCTCTTCCTTCAAACCTCTACATCTGCTCAGAAAGCGGTTTCAGTCCTCTTCCTTCAGACCTCTACATCTGGCTCAGAAAGCCGGTTTTCACTGCAGTGCAGCTCTACACAAGTTTTCAGGCATTTCTTGGAACTCTGTGCATTTTTTTTTTTCCAGGACGTTTGATTGACTGTGACTTGTTCATTGTTTTTAACCAGTGAATTAGAGGACAAATAGAGTGCTTGACTTCATGTGACAGTGTGAGTGATGTTCTGGATGACTCGTCAGCTCACTGTTTTTGCTACCTCATCTGCTGGCCCCTTCAGTGGCTTTATCCTCACACTGCTCATTCTGGCCCCTCATCCACATCCACAGCCTGACTTGTCCCGCTGCAGCCCGGGCACCACAATCCACGGGGAGCGGGCCCAGGCAGTGTCAAGTCTTGATAAGGGAGATCACCAGAGGAGACACTGCACTGCATCCGAATTACTGCGGTGAAGTCTGTGATGCATGTTGTGACCCAAACTTACGCAGGACATCATTTTAAACACCTTACGGATGACAGAAACTGCTTACTAATGGAGCCATCTCCATAAACTTTCTAATACTGCCAACCTAACAAGAACTTGACCATGGTACAGACGCGGAGAGTTAAGCAAAACAGAAATCACTATGAGAGCAGGCATGAAGGCCACAGACTTTCCAACTTTTTTTAATGATGATCGATGAGGGGGGTGATGGGTGTGCAATGACTTTCATTCCAGTTTGAGACTGCATGATAGGGCTGTCCTCTAGGCTAACTGTTACAAGTGATCCCGGGATCAACCAGAGCAACACCCCGAGACGCATCTATTAAATGGAGGAACTCAACTGTGAGATCCCAGGTTTTTCAGTTTAGCCCATGATAATAATAATGATAATTATATTTGATAATGATAATATAATTAATATATTTGATATGCAATTCTAGTTAAGAACTACTCACTACGCTTTCGTACACCGTTTAGACCTTCATTCACTCAACATTTAATAACTGTCTTGCTACAGAACTTACTGTATACACACAATATGGGAAAAGCATTTTTCAAAATGCTGTGCGAAAAGATGAGTTTAAAGCCATGGATTGATAACAATAAGGTGGCACGCTACCCAAAGTGGGAGGCAGTGAGTTCCAAACAGTTGGGCAGCAAAGCTGAAGGAACGCTTACCAAATACTTTCAGATTTTTCTTTGGTGTCTTTAGGATTTGTGACTGTAAAAGTGCGTGATGACTAGTAAATTTCCCAAGCATAGAGGACAGTATGGAGGGAGAGAACCATCCATCAGAGAAACAGAAGGCAAGAATGGCTCAAAGACCTCTGGCAAAGCTGTCAGTAGATGAAAAACAAACCCACCTGGGGCTTGGAGCTTCCTTGCATCATTTTTTAAAACATTTTACCATCGTTATAAAAAAAGTGCCAAATTTTATGACCCTTCATCTCTGCTGTGAGTAAAGATTAACCATCATTGGGCATCATTATCAAAAAAAGTGGCAAAATTTTGTGACCCTTCATGCTCTGCTGTGATATGATTCTGGGTTTCCCTTCTCTCCGCATCCATCCCTGTGATGACTTTGTGTGGATTTGTCAGTGTACGCACATCATGGGACTGTTGTTTGATGGACATAGCACCACTTTGTCAGTGTACGCACATTTATGGGACTGTTGTTTATGGGCATAGCAGCCACTTTGTCAGTGTACGCACACTATGGGGACTGTTGTTTGAGGGGCATAGCATCACTTTGTGTGGATTTTGTCGTGTAAGCACTCTATGGGGAAATGTTTTTTAGGCATATAGCATCACTTTGTCATAGCACATCTATGGGACTGTTGTTTTGAGGGACATAGCAGTCACTTTGTGTGGATTTTGTCGGTGTAAGCACATCTATGGAGACTGTTGTTTTTTGGCATATAGCAGTCACTTTGTCAGTGTACCACATCTATGGGACTGTTGTTTGAGGCATATAGCAAATCATTAATTACAGGACCTTTTCACCGCTCTCTATGCTTGAGAGACACGGGTGGTAGTGTCCTTCAAACGTTGTAGGAGAATTTATCACTGAACACCATCAAAGTGATATTTAAAGGCAGTGGCAGTGTCTCCTGTGACAGGGTTTTCCTGCTGTGATGTGACTTCTATAATACCCTGTGGACGCCTACACCTCTGACAATTCAGGGTGTGATGGTGTATAGAGAAGGCGCTTAGGGGTAGTGCCAATATAGGCCTGCAAAAAAAAGAAGAGAAAAAAAAGACAGGGAGGGACATGCATGTGAGCGTGGGTGGGTGCAGGCTCAGGGGCACCTAGAAGATCGGTGTACTAAGTTCCTGTGTATAATGGGTCAATGGTTTTACGCCTTTTCACAACACCATGTTTTGTTTCACAGAGAAAGCATGGGCTGTGTGAAAAGATAGAGGTAGGGCAAGTTTATCCTTTCTGTCAGTTGGGATTAAAATGTCACGTTTGGATCTGCTGAGTGTCTTTACTAAGATCACAGAGGTGTCTAATCAGTAAATAATTTTCTTTTAACCCTTTAATTACCAAGGTTTATTTGTTACAATTCTAACTATCAGATTTATGTTTAAGGGCATCAAACAAAACTTTTAGACTAGGTTACTTTTTTTTTTCTTAGTTGAATTACCTCCACCACCACCATCTCTACCCTGACCCTCCCCTCCGGGGGTTGCGACCTTGTCATGGTCGGAGGGCTTGCGCGGTCCAGTGACCCTTATTTTGCTGGCGGGGGCTCAAAATATTTGGAGATGGGGGTTTTTTTAAAATTTTTCTGGGCCGAGAAGCCAAAGGGAGCGTTGGCCTAACGAACGGGTAAGGATTTTGATGCCCGGTGGGGGCTCCCATGTCAGATGGGCAAGGGGGGACCCTGACAAAGGGTAACCCGCCTTTTTTCCTTTTCTTTTTTTCTGCCCCCTTTTTTGGGGCCCTTTTTATCTTGTCCCCCCTTCAAGTTTTCTTTTTCCACACCCCTTTTTCCCTTCTGGGGTTCCTTAAACCCCGCTTTTGCCTGCGGTGCGACTGTGTCGGAGGGGGGAGACCTGGTGATTGAGGGGGCCCATGCCTCAACAATCACTTTGCTCGGACCCTCCTAACGGGGATACATTTGGCCCGGGGTGTGTAATGGGCTCCCTTTTTTGGGGTGGTCAAACAGGCATTCCCCTGTGGCCAGGAACCCCGCAGGCCATCTCTGTTCCCGGAGTTAGCATGACGGGGGGGATAGGTTGGTGGTTTGTTTCCCCGATGTCTCCCCGAATGAAGGGGGTCAAAATTTTTCTTGGCCCCCCCCCTTAGTTGGACCCCAAGGTGGGGGGAAAGGGAGGTGAAAACCAAAATAAATAAATATGGCTTTTTAAAAAAATACCCCCCCAAAAAAAAGGGAAAGGGCAGCACCCCTATTTCGGGGGATCTTTATTCTGACGGATTCCGAACGAGGAAGACGGGGAAGGGTTTCTGGCTTCCTCCCCGGAGGGAAAGGGGCCGAGCAGAAAACCCTTTTCGCTTGACCCTTTCGCCATAAAAAAGGGGTTTAAGGTTTGGCGGTGACCCTGGGTATAAAAAGGGTTTGAGGAAGCTCGTTTCTGATACAATGAAAAATACAAAAAAACCCGAACAGCTGCGGGGGCAAAAAAACCGGGACAGGGAGACAGAGTGCCCCCAAAACATTAAAATTCTCGAAAGGAGTGATTCCTTTCGAAGTTAAGGGTGTCCGGGGGAAAAATCAAACGGAACTGGGGCCCCCGGGTGTAGGGGTGCCAGGGTGACGGTAAAAAAAGGGCAAAAGAGGGGCCCACCAACACCCTTCTGACATTCTGCCCCCTTGCTCCCTCCCATATGGGTTTACTTGAACTCAGGGTTCTTATAGTTCCGTCCCCATTGGGGTCTTCAATGTAAAGGGGTTTTGGCCAGTCAAGACCGCTGCTCTGGCGGGAGTGTCGGGTTTTGCAAGGCAACCCATAGGGGCCTGTAAAGACCCGCCATTGTGCAACTGCGGTGGCGCCATCCCCCTCTTCAAGAAACTCCCTTTTTGGATTCAGGAATCCACTAAAAACAAAAAATGAAAAGAAAATCTTTTTTGGGGCCCCGAAAAACGGGTTGGGGCAGTCAGACCCAACAGATCTTCAATCTTCGGCGTAAAGAAATTTTCCCAAACCGGCATCTGTTTCCAAAACTGATGAATTTATTTTTTCCCCAAACACTGCAAAAAAAGAATTAAAATCTGTGGAAGCAGTCACCCCCCTCCCAACCCAAATAAATGCCCTGTGAGGAAAAAAATCCCCCCCTCAACTGCCCAGCGTCTACAACATCTGGCTGGGCGATTAAAAAACCACCCCCCGCCCCAAACCCCCATGCCCTCCCCGGGGGGCAAGGGAGTTAACCCAGGGGAGATGGGGAGTAGGAAGAAACCCCCCCCTTCCCAAACCCAAACCTTCTTCACCTTTGGGTCTGCCCAGTCTTAGACCAACACAGTCATGAAAAAACAATAAATTAACCCCCTTTAGAAACCGTTGGGGAGGAATGCCCAAATTCTTTCCCCTTTTTTCGCCCCTGACCATGGATAGTACAATATCCTTGGGAATACCGGGGAAAAATTCAACTTTGAGGGTTAGCTTCTTGTCAACTAAAAAAAACTCCTCGTGGCTTTCAGGAAACTAAAATTTAAAACCCCAGAAAAACCTTACTCTTTCGGTTTTAATATTCTTTCAAACCTGCCAACCATCCACTTTGGGGACTGTCGGGGGGTTTTCCCCTTCCCCTACAAAAAACTTGTGTTAGCCCTTCGCTCTGTCTCCCTTCCTTCAGGTTAATGCGAGAGCACTTTTACAAACTTACAATTGTTTTTTATCTACCCCCTTTCTTCCCCGGTTTGTCGTCGGGAGTTTGTCAGCGATGGGAGAATTTCCCTCACCTTTTTGCTGTTGGGTGTTTAAAAAGTCACAACCTCTTTGGGTAGGTCAGTACGTCTCCGAGGTTGCTTTTTGAGGATGTCCTTTCGGATTGGTTTTGGTTGTTGAACGGGATCTGAAACTTACCTCCCTTTTCCACAGTTCATTTTGTTTTTAGTTTTGTGGTTTTGGATCTGGTCGGGGACTATGAGGGTCTTCCTGACGATCTGCACGGAATGCCTTTTCCCCTTCCTTCTAAAACCCTAAAAACTGAACACGTCTCTGTCTTCAACATCAAATTAAAAAAGCAAACTGGATCTTTTTGCAGCCACATTTCAAAAGAATTCCAGGCCTGTTTTTTTTCAGACCCCGGCCCCAAGAACACTGACTAAATGTGATCAAGTGGCAAAAGCTGATTCAGTTCTTCCGAAAAACCAAATCCAAAAAAACACCCTGGTTCGATTCAGATCCAAAAAATTTCCAAATTCGAAAAGGGCTCGCGTCGTTTGCCCAACGACCTTGGGGTCCCAACGCTCGAGCCCATCAAAACCCGGCCAAACGAGCCACTTTTAAAATCGAAAACGTCGCCCCGGAAAGCTTCCCCCAATACATCGAAAATTTCCAAAAAAAATTTTGGGAACATCAAGAAAAATCAAAGGGGAAAAACACTAACCCCCCATCTACTTAAAACTTGCTGATCCCCTTGATCATGACAAACAAGTGTTCCAAATTTTGGGCCCCCCCATCCAACAAATCCTATTTCAAATAAATCGGTCTTTTTAAGAACCAAAGTTGAGAAAATCTTTCATACAATTTAAATCAACAACTCTAAAACCTAAAAACTTCCTTTTCAATCGTTAAACTAAATTACTTTAAAAAACCGCACTGTTTCTGCCCCTGGTCGGAGACATTCTTTATCGGGGTTGTAAAACATTTTCCAAAAAGCTTTTCCCCAACTCTTCTCCAAGTCTATCCCATACGGACCACAGGGTCCTTTCCGCCCTCCGGGCGGAAAGCCCTGATCATCCCACCCAAAGCTGGAAAGGGACCTTAAACCCTTCAACTATCCCCAATGCTCTGACCAGCTGCCTGTAAGCTGATGGAAAAATGGTCAACCCCCTTCGTTTGGGGAAGTGGGAAACCGATGTTTTTTGGCCCATGAACATGCGGTTTGGGAAGCCCACTCGAGTTGCCCACAAACCCTCGGGAAAACCCCCCCCAAATGCCTTTGTTAACAAGCACATGGGGTCGCTATTTTTTTTGACCCGAAAAAGGCGTAGACACACGTAAAGAGGGCCCATGGACCCACAGATTTGGGTTTTCGGGTCACCTCCTCTGTTCATTCAGAATTTTTAGCCGACGACTTTCCCCGGGTCGTGTTGGGCCCCACACTCTTGAAATCCATGGCAGGAGTTGGGGTTCCTCGGGGGAGCATCCTTTCTCCCCCCCTTTAAATTTAAAATAAATACTTTGCCAAATCGAAAGCCTGGGCACAGATCCTCTTTTTTTTGATGCTTTGCCTGATGCAGTTGGAGCTTTTTGCCCAGCGTACAGCGTCGACTCCCCCTTTTGCAACGAATCCAACGGGCCGAGGAAAACAGGGTTTACTTCTCCCGTACCAAAATCATCAATTTATTTCCACAATTTGTCGATTTTTGTGATCCTGAAAATTTCTGGACAAGTCCACCATTCCATTGTAAAAGAACCAAAATTCCCGGGATTATTTTGACCAAAAATCAACTTTTTTACCACTCAAAACCCCCCAAAATTCTTGCCCGAAAACTCTGATATTTGCGGGTCGTAGCGCACACCCATTGGGGGGCTGAAAGAAAACTTTTGCGCACCTCTAAGAGCCCTTGGGCCGTTCAAACTGGGCTTTTGTGCCGGACGGCTCTGAAATCGCTTACTCAAATCTTGACCCATCCACCATCAAGGGTCGTCTCTGTTTGAGCGTTCGCACCACCCCCGTGTACAGCTGTACGCAGGGGCAGTGAAACCCTTTATTCCCCCCGCAGTGAAAATGTTTGAATTATTTTTTTTCCACGTTCTCAGAACCGCAGTCCGCCTAGAGTGTCTTGACCTCCCCTTTCCCAAATAAGTTTGAAAAAACCCGAATTATTTCCCCGTTTGGGTTTTTTATCACCTCCGTCGGGAAAGCAGGTCAGACCAAAAGGGGTATACCCTTTTCTCCAATTTTTGGGTCAACCTCCGTGGGCCTTTTCCACCGAGATTTGTTTTTTAGCACTTTTCGCAAAGATTACCAGCCTTTTTCTACAAGCTTGTATCGAACTCTGTTGAAATTCCCCTCCCGTCAAAAAGTTTTTACTGACGGGTTCCCAAACTGAAAGGAGTGGCCGTGCATACCCCTGGGTCCCTTTCAATATGTTGAAATTTTTCATTCAGAGTTCTTCTATTTGTGAACTTACCCCCTTGGTTTTGGCTTTGAAAAAAATAATTTCCCCCCCCTTTTTCCCAAGAGGGGCTTTTGGTTTTGCGGGTTCGCGTCACTTTGGGGGTATAGCTGGCCGCAAAACCTTTAGATCCCAAATTTTTCTTTTTTCAATTTTTTGCACGTTAAGGGGGACGGTTTTCAAAAATTACTCTTGCTTGGGGTTCCCCGGGCTGTTGGCATCGCGGGGGCAAATGGTTTACGTTTAGCCCAAAACGCCCCAAAAAGAGAAACGTCCAACATTTATAAATTTTACCCCCCCCAATTGAAACCAAATTAACATTTATTGAGAGACCCCGGCAAGAGGGTTGGAACACACAGAGAGAACAAAACTCTTTCAGATTCGTCCAAACCTTAAAGGGCTTTCCCCCCATCTACGTCGGGAGGGGGTTTAAAAAGAAAGGTTCTGTGCCGGCGCCCCGGCCATTTGTATTTTAAACCCTCTTCCTTTAAAGATGAAAAAAAGCTCCCTGGGCATTCCTGTCAGCGCCACTCCCATGAAAACAGTTCTTTTTGAGTGTTGGGACTTGCCGAAAGTGAGACACAAACATTTTACGGGGGAGTCCCTGAAAATCCGTTGGGATGCCCCCCCTTACGTGATCCCCGAGTTTTGAAGGATTTAATTTTTTATTGGTTTTAATTTTTTTACGGAAAAAAGATTTTTAAAAAAAAGTTTTGGGGTTTTTTTGATGATATCATTTAAAGAGATTTTTGAAAGGTTTTTTTTTTTTTGTTTTTAAATAGGTGTTGATTTTTAAGTGGTACAGCCCTGATGTGGCCCTTTTGGGGGCGGCTGGGGTATAACAAAATTATCTTATTTTTCTTTCTTCCCCGCCCTCAACTCCCCCCGTTCCCCCTCCCCCCCCTAAATTCCACCCCGATTTACACGTTGTACAGAAAACAGCAGTGGGGTTAGTTAACGTAAATTTTTTATTTTTTTTTCTGCTTGTTTATAACAACCTTGTATTATTACTTGTCTGTCAAAGCACATTCCTTGTAATTGTGGGGCCCATGGCCCCCTTTACACTCTCCCCCGAAATTTGAATCAAGTCAAGTGCACTGGTTACAGTTACAGGTTTGTTACTGCCATTGTCGTTCACAGAATCGGCCCCCCCGGTTTTTCCCAGTCCCCTTTCCGTGGGCCCTCAAAATTTTCCACCTTACCTTTACACAACAAAAAAAAGGAAAAATTTTTCTTTTTTTTTCCTTATAGGCGAAACACAAATTTTTTGATTGGCAAAAAATCTGAATCTCACTGGGGAAAAAAAGGAAGGGGGCCCCCCCAAGGGGGGAAAGGGCTGACGGTGTGAAGGGGGCAGTTACAGTGGAACAGTGAGGAACATGGAAAGGGTTTTTATTCACCAGTGTAGAGTATTGCTGTGCCCTCATTGGGGCAAATTTTTGAAATGGCCTGTGGTTCTGTGGGCTGGGACCCCTCAAACATTATCAATACCCAAGTCACACCTTATGATGATGATTCCCCTTTACGTGCAAAAGGTCCCCACCCAAGCCCCATACAAAGAAAAGGCCTTCCTGTGGCATGCTTGTTGGTTTTTGCAATTCGGTTAGCATGGAATTTTGTTTTTAAAAATTTACGCGTTCAGAATCGAACTTGACCAAAAGAAGTTGGAAGGGTTCAAACTTAAAATTTGGAATGGCCTTTTTAATACAAGATTTTAAATGTGATTTTTAGTTTTGTCTTTTGGGTTTAAAATTTAATTATTTGCCCGATGCAGTTAAATGTCTCAATTAAGCAGCTTAGGCAATGTCATTGACAGAGGGTTTATTTTAAAAAGTTGAAAAATTGGATTTCAAAAGGGGATCATCCCCCCCCCACCCCCCCCCACCCCCTTTTCCCTCCCCCCTTTTCCTGAGCGGTCAGATATGAGTTTATTTCAATTTCATTTGTCATCAGGTTTTATTCTCACACTTCAAAAATGATGAAAACAGTTGCTGATACAAATGCCAATCAGGCATATTTACCCCTATCATCTTTTAAACCCCCATAAAAGCAGACAAGTTGTGAAAAATGATGCACCACTTTTTACACACTTTTTGGGCATTCACTCATAAATGGTCATAGTAGAACCCGGTGAAGTTTCTGCTTAAAAAAGAGGAATGGTTAGTTCATTTTAACTATTTTTTGAGTTTTTGCACACTCCTTATTTTGGATGGTTTTTATAACCTGAAGTGAGAAGCAGGGGAAGCACATTCAAGGAAAAAATTTTGGCTTTGGCATGAGTCGATGTTGGTGTTTATCAGATATTTTTTGGATGATTTTTTTTTTATAAATTTATCTCGGGGGACAAAGAAATGACATTAGAGTGATCAGCCCCTTTTGGGGAAAAAAAACGTTTTGTGGCAATGCGATTTCTAAAAAAGTACTGATGGTATGATTGCAGCGCACACGTTGTGTTGCTTTTTTATGTGCATTTTGAGCATGCATTCATTGTCCTTAGGTGCTTGTCATTAGCACATAGGGGTGTGGTGTTGGTGTGTGTGTGTGTGTGGTGGTGTTTGTGTGTGTGTGGTGTGTGAAAGACTGCATTGTATGAGCTGCGCCATGTATGGCTTTCTTTTTGTATTGATTTATGACGGCGGGGATGTTTTTGTGTCCTTGGTCTTGTCATTAGCACTAGGGTGGGGTTTTGTTGTGTGTGTGTGTGTGTGTTGTTGTGGGTTTTTGTTATGCAGGTGGTATGTGTGTGTGTTTTTAATGTGTGTGTGTTTGTGTTTTTGGTGTGTGTGGGGTGTGTGTTGGAACTGCAGTTCTGATCTTTAAATTCTTCTTTCATTTCTTTTATGGGAATTTCGATATTTTTTTGGTTTTTTAATTACTCCCTTAATGTGCACAATGTACTTTTAGGTAAATCTTACTTCTTCAATTTGCTTATATTTACGTACCACAGACGATATACTACACAATACCCACACTCCCAACACACACACACAACACACGCAACACACACACCACACAACACATCACACCAACACTCACACACACACACACACACACACACACACACACACACACATCACACACACACAACTCTCACATCACACACACATCACACACACACACACACACACACACACACACTCACACACGAACACACACCACACACACACACAACACACCAACACATCCACAAACCACACACACTCACACACACACACACACACACACAACACTCACACACACACTCAACCACACACACACACACACTCACACACACACACACACACACTCACATCACACACACACACACACACACACACCACACACAACACAACACACAACACACACACACACACACACACACACACACACACGGTTATTCTCTTGGTTTGTTCTGTACCACAAATAAGGAACTGATAGTACCAGCATGTCAAGATATGTGATGACCGTTTTACAGATATCTGAGGATGTCATGACATAATGCATTGGCGGTCACTTGCTAATCTTCTTCTCTCTTTCTCTCACTCTGGGTTATCTGTCTCTGTCTGTCTGTCTGTCTCTCTCACTCTCTCCCCCTCCCCCTCCCCTGCCCGCTCCTCCCTTTTCTATCTCTAATTTTTTTTCTGGTGTGTGTCTCTTTTCTCTCTTACTCAGTTCACATTCTCTTTCACTAACTATACCCGCTGTCACTGCAACACTTTTTTCCATTTTAACTTGTACGCCTTCATCATATGTAAATTCATTTTCACCTTTACTTTTTAAAAAAGTTCTTATTATGCATGTATGTAGATTCATGCAAACATACACGCATGCATGCACACATGCACCACCCCGCATGCGCACACACATGCGTGTCCAACCATGCATGCACACATGTGCATGCTCACAAACACACACACACACACACACTCTCTCTCTCTCTCTCCACTCTCTCTCTCTCTCACACACACACACACACACACACACCACACACACACACACACACACACACACACACACACACACATACTTACACACACACTCACACGCCATGGAGCTATGTCAACAATGGTGCTTTTTCAGAGAGCAACATTGATTATAAAAATCTTTGAACAGTTTCTTCACAGGTCCCAACTTCCTCCGGAGGCTTACATGTCATGTATCTAGAGTAACTCAAGCTGAACATCCTATGAATCAATTTCAGCAAGGACGCATACATGGAACGATGTAACTGTATTCATAACATAAGATTGTCCTCTGACAACAATTAACAAATTTGTTTTAACATGTGGATTTGATAGCACTTCCTCACAGTATGTATGTCTAACAGTTCTTTATAACTGAAATGTTCAAAGTTTAATTAGAACGTTACTAGAGTTACGTTTGTTTCGCTTTTGTTGTTTGTTTGTGTGTCTTTTAATTATGTTTGTGCTTTTAGTTCGCTGTTGCGGTTTCAACCTTTTTTTTTTTTATTGTGAAACATGTTTCT
>JAFLJL010005476.1:7500-13475 GCA_018398815.1 Conus ventricosus
ATCAATCTCAGCGTCTTTCAATAAGTTTGAGGAATATGTCATTATGGTTGTATTAGATTTAACAGATCTAGCTCGCTTCGGGAAATGGATATCTGATCGTAAAGCTAATTCATCTTTGCTTGAGTTCTGAACAGATGAGCTACGTAGGATGAATTTAGCACAGGCCAAGTTTCTATAGTCATCAAGGGGCAGAATTCCGGCTTCGTAATACGTTCCTGATGCACTGGCATGAAATGGGACACCTAGTGCGAGTCTAAAAGCCTTGCAGTCTATGCTTTGCAACGTTTTAAATAAATAGTTTGGTGCGCTGAAGAACACTTCCTGTGCGTATGATAATTTTGATCTTACGAGAGATGTCGAAAGGTGTACTAAAGTTTGTGTATCTACATCCAATTTTGTTTACTGATTACTTTAAGAAGATTTATAGATTTGCTGGCTTCGTTGGTAATATGTTCAATATGGTTGTTCCAAGTTAATTTAGAGGTAATATTTACTCCTAAAAAATTTATCTAGGTGACATAGCTCAATACATTATCTACCTTAAAAGTAGGAATATTGCAAGTACTTCCACCAGCGTCAAATAACATCATGTGGGTTTTTTCTGCCGATAAACTAAG
The DNA here is from genome assembly GCA_018398815.1 of Conus ventricosus. Classification (NCBI taxonomy): domain Eukaryota; kingdom Metazoa; phylum Mollusca; class Gastropoda; order Neogastropoda; family Conidae; genus Conus; species Conus ventricosus. The sequence goes on from JAFLJL010005476.1 coordinate 8,118, forward strand.
GCCGTTTTCAAACATAAATATTGCTATATTATCTAGGTCACGCTGATATGATTTTTTAATAAAATTGAAAGATCTTACTGGAGTTTTCTTCTTTAAAGTTACGTTCATCTACATGCAAATATCGTCAGCATATTGCACCAAGGAACAGTTTTTAGATACATGCTTTGGGAGATCGCATATCAGAATATTAAATAGTAGCAGAGCAATGACCGATCCCTGAGGAATGCCCATTTGTAAATATCTCTTGCTGGAATAAACATTTTGTATCTTTGTTTCCATACTTCTACTGGTCAGAAATGCTTTGATATAGTTATATATATGACCAGAAAGACCAATGGTCTTCAGTTTATATAAAAGTCTCTCATGCCAAACATGATCATACGCTTTTCTGACATCAAAGAAAGCAGCAAGGATATTTTTTCTTCTTGCAAATTGTTGTTTTACATGAGTCGTTAATTTTACCAGATGGTCTATTGTTGATCTGCCTTTTCTAAAGCCTGCTTGTGTAGCCGGATTTACGTTTCTCACAGTGATATACAAGCCTACTTAAAACAATTCTTTCCATTAACTTACACGTTGAGAGGTGAGGGAAATCGGACGGTAACTATTTATGTTGGATCTAGGATTGCCCTGCTTTAGGATCGGTACGACTACAGATTCTTTCCAAACAGAAGGGATACTTCCATCTTGCCAGCATTTTGTTATGATGTTATGAAGAAACGATACAAAATTTTCTGGCAGGTGTTTTAACATCTCATTCGAAAGCGCATCCAGACCAACTGATGTTTTTTTTTCTTGGTAATGATATTATTGCATTTCTTAATTCCTGTAGAGTGATGTCCGCGTTTAGATAATGGTCATTGTTTTCTTCTGGATCACAATACATATCGTTATTCTTTGAGTTTTCCCTCATAGCTTTGCATTTATCAGAAAGGCTATTTGTGGAGCTATTCTTTGCAAATATATCTGCGAACGCTTCGGCTTTTTGAGCAGCAGTTGGAAATTGCTCATTTTCTAAAGTAACTGGATAAGTTGGAAGATTCACTCCCTGTTTCATTTCATGGACCTTTGTCCAAACTTTTTTAACGTCGTGATGATCAGAGACTTCGGTGAGATAAAAGGACGACCAGTGGTCCCGTTTAGCTTTTTCAATGACTCTGCTGCTCATATTCTTGGCCCGTTTCATAGTAACGTTGTTTTTCGGCTTGTCTTTAACATATTCTTTGTATTATGGTTTCTTTTCATCAACAGCATGTTGCAGGATTCCGTCCACCACACATTTCCACTATGAACTGATCTTCTTTTGTAATTTGTTTTTGGAATGGATTTGGTTGCAGCGAACAAGACCGATTCAGAAAAAATGTGTGTACATAGTTTCAACATCATGGTTTTCAAGAGTTGTTACATTAAAAGACATTAAAATATATTTGAATTTCTCCCAGTCAGCTCATTTGTAATGATATTTTGGAATTTTATCAACTGTGTTGTCTTGTGCAACTGAGAAACCTCTGAGGGATATGGTAATAGGGAGGTGGTCACTTCCCAAGTGTCTTTATCAACTGTGTTTCTTGTGCAACTGTAAACCTCTGAGGGATATGGTAATAGGGAGGGGGTCATTCCCAAAGTGACTTTATCAACCTGCCAGGAACAGCTAAGAGCTAAAGAGGGGAGATGAAAGAAAGATCAATTGCTGAGGGTCTATGGTTAGGAACATCTGGCAGTCTAGTACCAAGCCCATCATTAGAAGGTACAGGCCAGAATCAAGAATATTTTCTACCAGGCGATTTGAGCTAACTTTAGAGCAACAACTGTCCCACAAGGGAGCATGTTCGTTGAAATCGCCGGCGATCAACCACTTTTGAATTTTGCGCGTCTATAGTACGTAACCAGCAGTGTTACAGTCAAATACTCCTTTTGGGAGGTATATAGAAACTTGTTTAGTGTTAACGACTTATCGAATCTTACACACACTGCGCATGAGTGAATATTTGCGGCATTTTCTGGAACCGGCGATGTTATAAGGCGGTAAGACAATAGGCGGTTCGTGTATGTAGATGGCTGTGGACACTTTTCGCCTTTAGCAGTCTGTTGACACATGGGGGATAGAAAAGTTTGCCAGTCGTGGTAGTTATCATTCTGTACGTGTGTGTGTGTGTGTGTGTGTGTGTGTGTGTGTGTGTGTGTGTGTGTGTGTGTGTGTGTGTGTGTGTGTGTGTGTGTGTGTGTGTGTGTGTGTGTGTGTGTGTGTGTGTGTGTTGTGTGTGTGCTCGTCTGCATCTGTACGTGTGTGTGTGTGTGTGTGTGTGTGTGTGGTGTGTGTGTGTGTTGTTTTCAGTTTAACGTCCTTCCACTAGAAGTGATTCAGACGTGTGTGAGGTGTGTGTGTGTGGTGTGTGTGTGTGTGTGGTGTGTGTGTGTGTGTGGTGTGTGTGTGTGTGTGTGTGTGTGTGTGTGTGGTGTGTGTGTGTTGTGTGTGTGTGTGTGTGTGGTGTGTGTGTGATAGAGAGAGAGAGTGAGAGAGAGAGAGAATGAGAGAGAGAGAGGAGAGAGAGCAGGGGGTAGAGACAGAGACAGACCACAGACAAGCAGACAGACTGATGACAAAGACAGGCAGAAGACAGACAGACAGACAGACAGACAGACGACAGACAGACAGGACAGACAGGGCAGACAGAAGACAGACTCGGATTCTGGGAGACTGAGTGACATGTAACACAGGGTCAGAGGAAAAGACAGAGACCAGAGCAATGAGAGAGGCGGGTGCAGGGGGGGAGGGGGGGGGGGGGGGGTGTCATCTGAGGAGTCTTTTAAGCCTGATATGCGAAAGGGGAAAAAAAACATAATCACAAAACAACGAAAAACGCAAGAACGCGTTCCCAGACTTCGCGAGTGGTTAGAGTACCCAGGAATTGACAATTTTTGCTCAAGTAAAACTCAGACGCTTGCCTGCGGGATTAGACGTTGGGGGGAGGGTGGCGTGGCGAGAAGGGGGAAGCAGAGGAGGTGTGTGCAGACAAGGAGAAAAGGAGAGGGAGGTTAAGGAGGGGGGGGGGGGGGGGGCAGCTGAAAGTGCGTGACGGGCTGGAACAGTGCCAAGGGAGTGTTCAACACAATGCAAGGCCAATAATTCCATTTTTTTTTTCTTCTGCAGGGCAGTTCCTTCCCCTGTATTCTGGCATCGCTCTGGAAGTATATATGGCTGATCGTCAGATCGGACCTGTGACTTCTCCTCACATTTCAGATTCTTACCGTGTATTTCTGTCTTCTTTTTAGCAATATTTTGTATTCTTATCACCCACATTTCGGTCTGGTAAATCCCCAACTCAGCCCACCTCCAGTGCTGACGCTGGACCATCCCATTTCTGAGGCCTCAGCCGCATTTTTTTTTTTTTTGACTCTTCGTTCATATTCATGACTCCTGTCTCGTATTCCCGACGTTTCACCCCACAACCCTGATTCATCCCCCATTTCTGACTCCTCTCTGACATTCACGACTCCTCGGCTTTTTGTTGTTGTTGTTGTTGTTGTTGTTGTATTTTTGACTCCTCACCTCCATATTTAACTCTCAACCAGCACACCTGACTCGTTACCTGCAATTTAGAAGAGGGGGGGGGGGGGGGGTTAGTTACTGCCAAGGACATAGTCAAAGAAAGCACAGGACAAGACACAATGATTTCGACCTCTTGGGTCTTCTTCAGGCGAAAACACATATCATTTAGGACAGTGACGATGAGGAACGAGAAATCATGTATATTCTCATGTTCACCGCACGACCTTTTTGGTCGTATGGCGAACATGACCTATTTCGGTCGTGTGGCGAACATGACCCATTTTGGTTGCGTGGCGAACATGACCCATTTTGGTCGTATGACGAACATGACACATTTTGGTCGTATGGCGAACATGACCCATTTTGGTCGTACGGCGAACATGACCCATTTTGATCGTACGGCGAACATGACCCATTTTGGTCGTACGGCGAACATGACCCATTTTGGTCGTACGGCGAACATGACCATTTTGGTCGTACGGCGAACATGACCCATTTTGGTCGTACGGCGAACATGACCCATTTTGGTCGTACGGCAAACATGACCCATTTTGGTCGTGCGGCGAGCATGAGAAGATACGAGGTTTCTCGTTGTTCATTTTCTCTGTCCTAAATGTTATTTGTTTTCGCCCGAAGAAGACCCAAGAGGTCGAAATGCACTGTGTCTTGTCCTGTACTTTGTCTATGTCCTTGGCGGTAACTAACCCCCTCTCCTTCAATTTTTATTTTATTTTTTTCATTTTCCGCCCTCAGTTACTCTTTGAATCGTTACCCACATTGTTGAATCAAACTGATGTTGAATGCCTTTCCCACAAATAAGTATACTCATCTACATTTCCGAGTCTTCATTCAAGTTCTGACGCAACATTAATGCTTTTGTTTTCTCCCTCACACACACACACACACACTACACACAACACACACACCACACACACACACACACAACACACACACCAACACCACACACACACACACCACACACACACACACACACACACACACACACACACACACACACACAGTGTTCTGGTGCACAGTGCAGGGATCAGCTTGTCTGAGAGAAGCAGGTGGAAGTGATGGAGAAGAGAGAGAGAGAGAGAGAGAGGTAGAGAGTGAGAGGAGAGAGAGAGAGAGAGAGAGAGAGAGAGAGAGAGAGAGAGAGAGAGAGAGGGAAGAGAGAGAGGAGGAGAGAGAGAGAGGAGAGAGAGAGAGAGAGAGGGGAGAGAGAGAGATGAGAGAGAGGGAGGGAGAGAGAGAGATTGGGAGAGAGCGAGGGAGGGAGGGAAGGAGAGAGAGAGAGAGAGAGAGAGAGAGAGAGAGAGAGAAGAGAGAGAGGAGAGAGAGAGAGAGAGAGAGAGGAAGAGAGAGAGAGATAGCGAGAGAAGAGAGAGAGAGAGAGAGAGTAAGCAGGGCAGGAAGAATAACCATTGAAAAGAAAGACTGTTTCATAGTAAGAAAAAATAAGAAAGCCTGAGAAAAAAGAGAGAAAGGAGAAAGAGGGGCAAGGATGGAAAATATTCGCAGAGGGCTGGGGAATAGGTGGGAGGATGTGTGGTGTGTGTGTGGTGTGGGTGTGTGTGTGTGTTGTGTGTGTTGTGTGTGTGTGTGTGTGTGGGGTGTTGGTGTGGTGGTGTGGGGTGTGTGTGTGTCTGTGTGGTGTGTGTGGTGGTGTGTGTGTGTGTGGTGTGTGGTGTGGTTGTGGTGTGTGATGTGTGTTGTTGCGCGCGCGCTCGTTCGTACGTGTGTGCGAGTGTGTGTGTGTGTGTGTGTGGTGTGTGTGTGTGGTGTGTGGTTTTTTTGGGGTTTTT
>JAFLJL010005477.1:0-13776 GCA_018398815.1 Conus ventricosus
TTTATCTTTAAACTAAATGTGCCTCACACTCCTAAACCAAAACCTGAAATTTTGTGGCCCAAAATCCTGAAACTAAATTGTGCTTACACACTGATCTTAAAACGAAATTGTGACCATCACACCAATCCTGAAACTGGACTGTGACCCAAAAACCCCAAAACCTGAAATTTAAATCACCAACCAAAACCATCCTTAAAACTAAAAATTGTACCAACAACAACCAATCCTGAACCTTGAACTGTTTGTGCCCAAACACACCAATCCAATTCCTGAAACTAAATTGTGCCCAATCACACCATTCCTGAAACTAACTGTGACCATCACACCAATCCTGAAATAATTGTGCCCAAACACACCAATCCTGAAACAAAATTGTAAACCATCACCCCAAATCCTGAAATTAAATTGTACCATCATACCAATCCTGAAACTAAATTGTGACCATTGCACCAATCTGAAATTAAATTCGGGCAATCACACTAATCATGAACTGCATTGTGACCACCCTAGAAATCTGGAAAATTATGACAAAAACAAGCCCACAATTCTCAACAAATTTTCTGGCAATTTGTCAGAGATGTGAAATTTATTTAAACACAATACGCTTTTTAAAAAAAAAAAAAAAAATCAAGTATAGGCCCTTGGGTGTGTTACATTACTGTAAACTTAGAAATGTAACAACATTAACAACGTAACTTTCAACAATTTATTAATATCACATGATAAACAAAACTTAAACACAGGTGTCAATCAGATATATGACAGCTTAAACCAAGGACAGTTGGTAAACATTTATGAGCCAAGAAAACAAACCCCTTTTTGTAAGATTCTTGATTATGCTGATCTGGTTGGTCTTTGGCTTGTTTTATACCGTTAACATTGTGGTAGTGGCCCTACCAAGCAGTACACAGTTGTTTGATTGTAACACATGCTCTCATATGTACAGGATCATTCATGCATGAGGTCACTGAACTCCCCCCCCCCCCCCCCTCCCCCACTGAAGCCTATCTTCAATGTTTATCCGTATGGCATGCCATAGTAAAATCGCAATGTTTCTTTTGGAATTACATCATTTTGTGACAGTCTAGTGTTGCTAGGTGTGTCCATTCAATCCCATTTCTGGCGATTTTGCTCATGGATTTTGTCGATTCATTTGAAGATAGTTAACCTTTTCTTTTTTTCTTTTTCTTTTTTTTTTTGGGTCAAACATTTTCCTCTCCTAGTCATCACTGTCAGTACAATGGAACTATGGCTGGATAGGGGGTCCTTTTCTGGGAAGAATGAAATCATGTTGTTTGTTTCATATATAAACACCCTTTTGAACCCCCAATTTTCAACTGTCGCAAGTTGGCTCCCTCCACAAAAAAAAATCTCCCTTCATCCTCTCTCTTTTTGGGGGACAGTGGAGGTCTGAGGTCTGAAAAACAACACAATCAGGAAAAAAACTAAAGCCATTAAGTCCCCAATCAAAAATGATGTAGTTACATGGCCTATGTTTTTTCCCATGGACCAAAGCTCATGGCACGCTCAAAAAAAAAAAAAAAAAAAATCCAGGCCTGCAATTATTTTGATTTCCATGTCAGAGTTTTTTGGGGTGTGCGCCACTTTTTTTTAAACCCTGCCCTTTCCCCTTTTGATTCAGGCCTAAGAAACGGGGTTCACCCCACAAAAATGACAAACAAAGATGGGGTTGGTTGGGGTCAAAGTTTTGTCAAAAGACTTTTTTCACTTCCAAAGGGGGGGTCATGTTTTAAACCCGGCGTCCCCGTGTTTGGCTCTTTGATCTCCCCTGTCGACAAGTTTTTAAACAAAAAACTTATCCACGGATTTTAACAAAAATTTGGGAGCAAGTCCGAACGTGGTCCAAAGGACAAAATGTTTTGGTGTTTGGATCAGTGTCAAAACATCAGATCAAGGGGTTTTTTTGGGGCCCTTTGGGAGTGCTCTCCACCTTCCACTTTTTTTGTTTTGTTTTGTTTGCTGCTTAAACAGCAGTGGGCCAAATAAAACAAGTCACAGATTTAAACTCAAAAGTCGGTCCCTTTGTTTTTTGTACAGTACAAGCCGGGGGTGGAGTCCTCAAACTTTACGTTTTAATAAATAAAGCATCTGGTTTTTTGTGCCTATTTGTGTAAGAAGGGCAAAATTTTTTTCACCCAGAGGGGCCATTCTTCCATTCAATCAAAAACAGTATGCTAAACATGCACCAGCAATGCCATCTTCTCACCCCAAAATTTTTTTGCCGGGCCCCCGTTGCAGGTGCATTCAGTCATTTTGATTGCTAAGCCAAGGCCCCCACAGACTCAAACAAGATATGATTTTTTCTTTTTTCCTTAAAGTATTTTATCTTTTTCCCTCTTTCTTTCTTTTTTGTTCTGTCTCTCAGATTAGTGTGTGCATGCGTACATGCATGTGAGAGAGAGATTCGACAGCAGACAGACAGAGGAGACAAAAGAGAGAAGAATGTACTTTACACAGTCTTTGTCCTCCCCTGGGGGGGAAACATCCTGACCTGTCCCGTGGGAAGCCTCAGAAGCCTGTTTGGCCAATGTCGCCTCCTTCTTCAGCAGTGCTAGCTCGCTGTTGGAGGGCCCCCGTTTCTACTTCATAGGGGACTTACTGAAATCAAAGTTTTTGGTAAGGAAAGGTAATGTTGCTTTTTAGCCCAACCAACTGCAAAGGGCCATATTATCGGGGCTGTCACCGCGTTGTGGCAACTCACAAGTCATTCATTCAAAACAATCCTTTATAAACACAGCTTCTAAAAACACCGAAAAATGTTGTTAAAAATTTTTCCACTGTAAATCTCAGATCAGATGAAAAATGTTAAAGTTAAGCTTTTGGCTTTATGGTGACCAACCATATCACTTACTACTAGACACCATAAATGATTTGAGGGTAAAAAAAACACAAAATTATGATTAAAAAAAAAAGGGATATCTGTCTCAAAACCCTGATTTTTTACATTCATTTTGTTTCATCTTCAGGAGGACCTTTTCTTTTAATAATGAAAGTTGACAATGTCCTGTGAGAACCTTCAGACAATAAGGATTTGTTACCTCCTCTGCAAGAACTTTGAGATAATAATTTTTTTGTAAGTGTAAAGGACAAGTGTGATATGTGGCACTTCAACTTTGTGCACATTTACCACATTTAAAGAACACATTTTAAAAAAAAAAAAAAAAAATTTTCTGATAATTCTCTCTCTCATACACACCACACACATCACCACTAAACACACACCCCAAACACATACACACACTCCCCCATTTGAAACATGCAGTGAAAGCACATCATTGAAATAAAACCTCAAGCTCCAAGAAAAGTGTCTGCTTTTTTTCAACTCACCTTGCATGTGTCCATGTGAAAACGGTGTTCGGAACGAACAGTCACCAAGGGACTTTTGTACACCCAGACATACAAAAAACACACACAGTGTGAAATTTTAGACAAACAGCAAAACCAACCTTTTTTCTTCACAAAACTGTTCACCACACACACACCCCACACCCCCCTATCCCTCACTTTCGCACACAGAAGTTCAGGAAAATAGCACAACAGCCTTTTGTTCTAACATTTAAACACTTTTTCACCCCCTTCAGTCTTGCGATTGCAGGCAGAACTCTAAACAAATCTTAAAAAGGGTGTTTGAAATAACTCTGCCAAAACAACATGGCACAAACGAACCTTAAGACAAAACATGACGCTTTTTCGACCTCTTAGGTCTTCTTCAGGCCAGATACACAACACTCAGGACAAAGGAAATGAAGAACAAGCAATTGATTCAATGGCCATCTTGCGCTGAATTTGACACGATAAGTGATTGCTCATTCTTCGTTTTCATCGTTCTGAGTGTTGTTTATCTGGCTTGAAGAAGACCTAAGAGGGCGAAACGTGACTGCCCTTGACAATTTAAAAACATACAATTCCATCTCTGTTGATATTTTTCTTCACCAGATCAAAGCTGAACCTCATGGGTTCTTCTCCCAATATATTTAACTCTATGTTGACCCAATAAAAATTATCAAAATATAAATAAATACAAACAACAGAGTGCAGGAAAGTGATGCTTATTTAAAACCAAACATTAAAAGGTAAAAGTTTTGACACAAATTTTGTCCACAAATATCACAAACAAAAAATACGCACAAAACAATAACCACCACATTTCAGACAGCAAAGAGAATTTAGACAGCATGAGAACGAAATTTAAAATTTTGACAGTAATGCCATAAAATTTTCCGCTTTTTATGGGAACTAACTCTATCCTTATTCCCCCCAAACAACAGCAGAGTATCACTCTTCCCCAAAACAAATTAAAAAGGCACTTCAATCTGTCTGACATCTGAGGAATTTTCTGTTAGCGGGAATGATCCATTTGTTAGGCCACCCAAACATTTCACTATGGTAATCAACCTTTAACACAGCAAGCGTTAACTTTACCGTCAGTATGTTTCTGTATGATTTTCCTGAAGTGTAGTTTACTGCATGGCACACCATGTGAAAAATTTGCGGCATTCTTCCTTCACACCATACGGGCGGGAACTCCTTTAGCTGCGCCCCTGTGAAAAGACAAACAGTCTCCCGGCTGTCAAGTTCAACACCTGTTTCACTCCTCAGAAACAAAAAAGAAAGAGACAAAACGAGTGAGAGCAGGAGACAAAAAAAACGGGACACAGAGAGAGAGAGAGAGAGGCAGAGACAAAGACAGAGACTGACTGACAGACAGAGAGAGATTGTTGGTTAAAATCTTTGTCCAAAATCTTTTTCCCCTCCTAAACTCCGCTGGAAATTTTCTGAAGAGAAAATGAGAGAGAGAGAGAGAGACAAGACAAGACAAGACAAGACAAAGACAAAATTTTTTATTTACGAGGATAATGATAAGCACTGATGTGCTTTTTTCATCCAGTCCTCGCCCTGTGTAGGGTCAACAATAAAAATAAAAGGCAACAAAGGAAGCATCCCAAAAGTGACTAGAACTACAATACAATAGGGGATTAAAATTTAAAAAGGAAAAAAAAAAAAAAAAAAAAAAAAAAAGAGAGAGAGGAGAGAGAGAGAGAGAGAGGGGAGGAGAGAGAGAGAGAGAGAGAGGAGAGGAGAGAGAGAGAGAAGAGCGCAGGAGCAAAGGAGCGCGAGGTAAGCCTGCAGAGAGAGGGGGAGAGAGAGAGAGGGGGGAGAGAGAGAGAGAGAGAGAGGAGGGGGGGGGGGAGGGGGGGGAGAGAGGAGAGAGGGGGTGGTGGAGAAAGAGGCTAGAGTGGGTGCGATAAGAGGCATGTTTAGAACAATCTGACAATCAAAAAAATTTCAAAGAGATACAAAACGATCAATTTTGGGAAACACCGGGGGAGGGGGGGGGGGAAGGGAAAAAAGCACAAATGGAGGTGGGAAATGCATTAATGATAGTCCAGTTGCCACGGGTTAGGAAGGGATATCATATGGATAAAAAAAAAAATCAAGTCATTCCAGCAGAACCGTGAAGAGAGAGAGAGAGAGAGAGAGAGAGAGAGAGAGGAGAGAGAGGAGAGAGTGAGAGGAGAAAAAGTCACATAAAAACACAAGCATTTCGACAGAATGACAAGAGGGCAGGAGGTAGTAGGAAACACACAGGGCACACACACACACACACACACACACACACCCCACACCACACACACACACACACACACCCCACTCACACACACAACACACACATTACATGTATCATATAAGACATACTTACTAAACAAAATAACATACATGTGCATTTCAAGTACAAAAACACTTTCTAAATAGTCAGGTACATACATAAGGCAAAGAGGGTGGTGGTGATTGGTGGTGGATTTATGGCGGAGTATGCAAGTATTGGCACATAAGAGGGTTTTGAAATAATGGTGTTTGAAGGTTGATGTGCATTGGCGCTGTTTGGTTGATTCAGGGAGCGATTCCATTGACGGGAAACCCTGAATATGTTAAACTGGATTTGAATAAGTCAATTCTAGGAACAGGGACTTAAAGTTTGGGTTGAGTCCTTGAGGAATTTATTGAGAATCTGTGAACAAATTGTTGGGGTTGCCTTCCCAGACACAATCTTGTGCATTATGATCCCTTTGTTGTATTCTAATCTCGACTTAATGGGAGAACTTGAATCTTTTTATAGTCCGAGTCCAAAAGCTACTGCTTTTTAGGAGGACTAATTTGAGTGCTCGCTTGTGCAGGCTTAACAATGGTTTGAGAGTGTTAGCGCTAGCACAGTCCCTTTAGAGTAGATCCTTTGTTATGTATAATTGAATATGGCTGGAAAAAGAGCTTGCGTGAATGCAGGTCGAGGAAGGTTTGATTTTGGAGAGGTTGATAAACTTTCTGTGAAACTTTTTTGCATAGTGAGGTTATGTGAGCTTGCCAACTCTTTATTGTTATCAATTGTTATTTCCTTAGCACTTTGAGGCATGAAAACCTGTTCAACGGGTTCATTTTTAAGATGTACAGGAGGAAACTTAAGAGTGAGATTTTGTCTTTTTTGCCTGGTTGTGATAAGCATGGTTTTAGTTTTTTGAGGGTGAAGAGACATGTGATTTATTTTCAGTCCATTTCACGAGATCTTCGCACTTTCTTGTAAATTTTGTGCAAGAACAGTAACATCAGAATGATTTGTGTGGATTGTTGTGTCATCAGCAAAAAGTTCACAGGTGGATGTGATATGTAGAGGGGATCATTGATGTAAATTGGTGAATAATAGGGACCAAGATAGAGCCTTGTGGAGCCATAGGAAAGTGTTTGAAATGAAGAGAAGGTTGTATTAATTTTCACACAATTGTTCCTATTTGTGAGATATGAGTGAAAAAGCGTAAGAGTTCCTGTGGATAAGCCATACAATTTTAATTTTCTAAGAAGAAGGTTGTGGTTATCACATCAAATGCTTTTTGGAAATTTAATAAATAAGGACACCACAATATTTGTTGTTGTTAATGCTGTTTTGCCAGTCCCTCAACGAGGTTGATAAGTGCTGTGTGGCATGAATGGTTGTGTCGGAACCCGGACTGTCTTGGATGAAGCAAGTGGTATGTATTAAGGTGGTGTAATGTGTGTTTGTTTATGTGTTTTCCAAGGTTTGGAAAGAGTGGAAATGATTGAGATTGGTCTGTAGTTTGTAGGGTCTGAGCTGTCACCTGCTTTGTAGATTTGGAATGACTTTTGCTTTTTTGAAACTATTGGGAAAATGATTTTTGTCGATACATAGATTGAAGACGTTGTCAACGTATCTGTTAAATTTCAGGAGCTGATAGTTTTAGAATTTTGCCGTCTAGGCCATTCCACCCCGCAGGTACTTGATGTTTTAGGTTGTTTTAGGTAGTGATAGACTTCTAATACTGTTATTGGGTGGAATATAAAGTTCAGACGTGGGGTTTTTATCATGGCAATATTGTTTCAGTTTTGAAGGTCCCTTTGATTTGAAGGAATCAGCCGTGACAACTTTATTGCTATTTGTGCAAAAGTGGGTGTTCAGTTGTTCGACGAGATGTCTTTAATTATAGTTGATTTTGAAGAAGATTTATTGTTTGTAAGCTCGTTAATAGCTCTCCATACCAATTTTGGGTTCTGTTTGATGGAAATTAGTTCTCGATAGTATTTCGTTTTTTCTCTGCGCTTCTGTGAATTTATTGCATTTCTCAGTATTCTAGATTCCTCTTCATAGCCATGTTGTTTAAGCAGATCTCTAAGATAACCTGCCCCCCTGTAACTCTTTAGTTTTCCATGCCGGTTTGGGATTATGTCGTACTCTAAACGTTTTTAGAGGGGCGTGTTTATCATATATTTCTGTAAAAGTTCTGATCCAAAATTCCACAGCAACATCTGGATCAGTTATGTTGTTTAAACGGAGAGAGATTTGAGCTAAGCAAGTCATGTAGAAAATCTTGGTTGTTAAGTTGTAAAGCAACGGTTAGGTTATTGTCTTGTGTCCCGTTTTGGGGAATTTTTACTCCTTTTTTGGACCATTTTGACACACACTGGGTAATGATCACTACAGTTTAGAACAGGGACACAGGCTTTGCTATGTTTGTTTTACTGAAACATAAATATGGTCGATAAGTGTCTTAGAGTTTGGTGTGAATCTCGTTGGAGATTCGATGAGTTGATGCAGGTTAAACAGATTGAATGCTTGCGTCCATTGATTTTGTGCTTTCAGAAGGTCTGTGTTAAAAGTCTCCGAGTAAAATAATTTCCTTTGGATTCTAGTGAGACTGCATCCTCATCGGAATAAATTTGTCGACCCAGTTTACCTTTTAGATGGGTTCCTGTAGCAGAATCCCAAACCCAAAAAGGGAAGGGTTTTTTTTCAGCTTAACTTCTATCCAGACACATTCTACAAACCCTTCGTTCTAGGTGTAGAAGTCGTTTGAAGCTAAGGTTTCGTGATAAAATAAGAAGACCCGTTTTCTTTTTGTTTTTGCAGGATCTTCCGGATTACGTTATATCCTGGAATAGCTACATCATTGTCGGTAATGTGTGTAGTTAATCTGGATTCAGAGAGCCCTAAAAAAATGAAAGGTTTACCATGGTTCCAAATCAGTGTTGATATATCTGATGTCTTGTTAATTGCATGTTGGATATTTAAGGTGACAGATTCGAAGTCCTTCTTTGCATGGCCATATAGACTGGTTCTTGCTCATTTGTAGTTGTGCACTGATGTGATGATAGTAGGAGACGATTTCGCCGTTAACTGACGTTGGGGTTTGTATGATCAAGGAAAACAATAAGTCACATAAAAGGGAGGGAAAATGGGTTTTTGGTTTACACACTGTGACAACTTTGGGAAACCCAAAAAAGTATGAGAAGAAAAGAAAATCTTCACAGTATTATGTCAGTAAACTCCTCGATCAGATGGTACTGATGGATACACTTTTCTGAAAGGAAAATATACAGTCACTCATAAAGGAAGTAAAATTTGAAGCAAAATTACAAATAAGGGGGTAAAAAAGGGAAAAAAAGAAGTAAACCGAAGGACAAAAAAATGCAAAAAAAAATCAAAACTTCAAAACGAGAACAAATTTTAAAAAGAGAGGGAAAAAAAGTCACTATAATTTCACAAGTCACAAACCCGCACTTGTAAAGTGCGAGTGGCTATGCCCCAAATTGCCTCGCCGCAGTAAATAGCAGTTTTTCTGGGAGTCTCCTGCTGCAGAGGCTTTGTTTAGTCTCTTTTCTAAGGCTCACAGTCTCGCACTTTTACGAAAACTTTTTTATATATACGTGGTAAAGTTCACTTAGTTAACATGGAATCAGCACTGCCGGCACAGGGTAAAAGTTACACACACACACACACACAGGGAAGGTTAAGGAAACCAAGCATGCAATTTAAATTTTTTGCATGAAAAAAAAAAAAAACGTTGTGTAGGATGTGAGGAAAACCACCAGGTGAAGTCTTTTTGTACCACAGTCCCTTTTGAGAGCAAAGAGAGAGAGGAGAGAGAGAGAGAGGGGGGGTACTGGCCTTTGTGTTAAACATTTTTTCCTCCCTCAACATCTTAACCCCTGCACTTTGCACGCACAAGAGACAGACAGACACAGAGAGACAAAGGCAGACAGGGGAAAGACTACATCTTCTGTGTTCAGCACCCTTTTCTCTCTTCTCAGCCATCTCTTGGAAACAGACAGAGAGGGGGAGAGAGGAGGATAGACATTTTGTGTTCATCTTCTGTATTCAACATTTTCATTCCCTTCACAACCTATTCTTGCAATCAAACTGAAAGAAAGAGAGAAAGAAGAGAGAGAGAGAGAGAGAGAGAGAGGAGAGAGAGAGAGGGGGAGAGAGAGAGAGAGAGAGAGACAGTAAGAGATGGAGACAAAGACAGAGAAAGAGAGACGACAGAGAGAGAGAGAGAGAGAGAGAGAGAGAGGAGGTGTGAGAGAGAGAGGGGAGGGAGAGAGGAGGAGGGGGGAGAGAGGAGAGAGCAAGAGAGGGGTCTGCTATCTTTTTTGTTTGTCTTCCTTCCTTCCATAAACTCCTCTTAAAGACGAGAGAGAGAGAGAGAGAGATTACTTCTTTGTTAACACCTTTTCCCCACCTAAAGCCATCATAAAAAGAGAAAGTATGGACAATCACTGTGTGTGTGTGTGTGTGTGTCTTCTTCTTCAGTTTAAGGTCCTTCCACTAAAAGTGATATCAGACGAATGTGTGTGTGTGTGTGTGTGTGTGTGTGTGTGTGTGTGTGTGTGTGTGTGTGTGTGTGTGTGTGTGTGTGTGTGTGTGTGTGCATATGCGTATGTGTGTGTGCGTGTGTGCGCGTGCATGCATGTGTGCGTTTGCATGTGTGTGTGTGTGTGTGTGTGCGTGTGTGCGCACATGCTATTGTTCATACAAGTGTTATTGTGTATATGCATTATCACAGAAGTGTTGCAATTCAACTGTAGATATTACAAAGTAATACCATTCTTTAACTGGCAATCTTTCTACATTTCCCCCTTTATCTTCAGTTTTACTCACACAAAACACATAAGCACATGGCCATGTCCACGGACCCCTAAAGAAAAGGAAACAGGGACACACACCACACCACACACACACACACCCCACACACACACACACACACACACACCACACACCAACAGACGGGTCTTGTATCAACAGTAATTGAAGTGCAGAACATAGGCAAAAGAGAAAGCAAAGAGTGACGTGATGAAGAGAGAAGAAAAGTCCAGGAAAATCCTGACATCGTAAATCAAGGCCAACAGAGACAATGATTATTTTGGAAAAACACACTCTGGAGAAGTCTAAAGGGCAACGAAAGATGGCGTGCACATGACATCCTGCCCTCAAATTCTTCTTCTTCTTCTTGTTCTTCTGCAGTCATTTTAACTGGAGCCGGGGAGACCATCGCCAACCAGGGGAGTCCCCAGGTGGCACATACGGGAATGCCCTCAGATATGAGCAAAAACTTAAATAAATGTTAGCGAACCGCCCCGAGAAATGTGGAAAACGAGTCACAAGACAAAATACAATGCGTTTCGACCTCTTAGGTCTTCTTCAGGTGAGACACAACGAATAAAATAACGAAAATTCACTTTGAAGCGATCTGAAGCGATCAAAGCTAAGTGAATTTTTGTTATTTTATTCGTTTGTGTCTCACCTGAAGAAGACCTAAGAGGTCGCAACGTGCTGTGTTTTGTCTTGTGACTCGTTTGTCCAAGTTTCTCTGGGCGGTTCGCTAACATTTATTTAAGATTTGTTTTTGATTTCCGCCTGCGTTGTCTCACTTTGCAATTAGATCTACTCAGATATGAGGGTTAGCTGCGATAATAAGTCAAGCCTGCCAGGTCGAATAAGCAGCCCTGGACCCAAAAGGCGGTGTTCCTAGCAGGATGGGGTGGGTTAACAGGTGACTCTGTTATCACCCCTGAAATACCGTTTGCCCTATGACAGGAACACATGCTATCAAAAGCCGCACGGTAAATATTCGTCCTGTGGAAGGGCACCTCAGTGTACAAACTATCCCCCTGTGCTTACAGAGTAGGAGTCTTTAGTCTTGAGCTAAGGGAGGAGCCCTCCCCCCCCCCCCCCCTACAGAAAACGTGATCTAACCTGTCAAAGACGAAGTGTGTCAGCTATGGCGCAGGTTTCAGGAATAAATCAGGACGCACAGGCATCAGCAATTATGGTTATGTCCCAGGACTACACTTGTGACATGGTGTCACCCCTCAAACTCAAACCTGGTAAAATTTGTGGTGTCTAAGGAAATTGGATTTCACTGGGGGCTACACAGTGTAGAGGCGCTAGGCGCGTCTCCTGGTTGGTGGATTGGGATTCCCAAGCTTTGTGCTTGGAGGTCCCGGGTGATACGGAGAAGGTGCCGCGAACCAACACAGCCCTTTGAGATAAGAGAAGGATATGAGATTAGCACTGTTAGAAGGAAAACAGTGCCACTAGAAGCTCCAGCAATGAATTCTACGTGGCAACCACTGCAAATCTGATCTGGAACAAGTGTGACATCTCTAAAATGGAAGCGTGTTAGTGGATGGACAGGATGACAAGGAGTGCACATCGACCTTCCAGAATAAAAACCTCTAGAGTTATTAGAAATGGGCAGCGAAAAGTGAAAGTTAACCAAAAAGACTGGAAGGGTGGTAAGTTCCGCACTTGGGAATCTGGTTTCCAACCCAGAGTTCTGCCACAGGGGTTGTAAAGTTAATTTTGGAAAGGTCATCAGCCTAGTTCAAAAAAGGCTCTCATTTCAGGTGAAAGAGGACTCGCAAGGGCAGAGGCAGAAAAAAAGAGTTCCAGCAGGATTAGGGGAAAGAAATAAAGTGAACTTCATGAGTTTAAATTTCCCACCCGACCTTGAGACGCGTCACCATCGGGATGTAGGTTTTCAAACATCCCCAAAACACCAAAAAAATTTCTTTGACAGCGAAAAATATGTAGGGTCAGTTTGGGACAGTAAAGTCCATCTCAGTGTGAGGAGATCAGGGCCAAACACCTGTCTGGGGAGGCTCTCGAAAAGCTGTCTGAGGGAGGCTTCTTGCAATCTGCTGTCTGGGGAGGTTTCTCTGACAATCTGCTGCTGAGGGAGGCTCTCTGACAATTGCTGTCTGAGGGAGGCTACTCTGACATCTGCTGTTTGAGGGAGGCTCTGGACAACTGCTGTCTGAGGAGGGCTTCTCTAAACAACCTGCTGTTGAGGAAGGCTTTCTGACAATCTGCTGCTGAGGGGTTCTTTTGACAATTTGCTGTCTGAGGGAGGCTCTCTGACATCTGCTGCTGAGGGAGGCTTTTTGCCAATCGCGTTGAGGGAGGCTTCTCTGAAAATCTGCTGTCTGAGGGAGGCTTCTTGACAATCTGCTGTCTGAGGAGGCTTCTCTGAATTGCTGTCCTGAGGAGGCTTCTTGACAATCTGCTGTCTGAGGGAGGCTTCTCTGACAATCTGCTGGTCTGAGGGAGGCTTCTCTGACAACCTGCGTCTGGGAGGCTTCTTGACAATCTGCCTGTCTGAGGGAGGCTTCTCTGCCCAATCGCTGTCTGGGGAGGTTTTCTGACAATCTGCTGTCGAGGAGGCTTCTCTGCCCAATCTGCTGTCTGAGGGAGGTTCTTGACAATCTCGTCTGAGGGAGGCTTCTCTGAAATTTTTTGCTGTCTGAGGGAGGCTTCTCTGACAATCTGCTGTCTAACTCTCCATACAGTTTCTTCCTACTTAATGCACATAAACCACAAACCCATGCCCACATATGTATGTGGCCACAAATGCATGTAAACACTCAGGTCACATAGGCAATTTAAGCAACACCTTTAAAAACACACACATGCATCAAAAGAATGAAACTACCTGCAGTTCAAAAAACCCAAATTCACATTTATGAATGTCTTCACCCCTTGGCTCTAAACAATCATCATGTCAAACAACAGTCAGCGACAATGAACCTTCTGCCCCACATACTGAAATACCCAAATTTTAACGTTTAAACCATTATTTACTGTAGTTGTTTTAACATTTTGTGTTCACATATTATACTCTCCTACTTCAATGCCTTTGTCAGAAGTAGTTATTAAAAAACAAAACAAAACAAACCCCAAAAAAAACAATAGGAAATTATTCTTCACCAGCAGTATAAGAAAATACAAACAACAATTACACACACACACACACACACCACCCCACACACACCACACACACACACCACACCCCACACACACACAACATAAACAATTCCAGTAAACTCACCACCAGGAGTCTTGAATTTTTCCACAAGGTACATTTTTCCCGGTAAAACAAACATGTTGGTTAACATTTCGATATCATACAA